>KZ678516.1:0-75790 GCA_003019895.1 Coniella lustricola | reverse complement strand
GGGGGGTCGTTGCTTGATTTCTAATACAGAGCATCTCCATTCTTCTTGCAAGAGTCGAGGCCGTTTGAGCTGTTCATCCCAGTCTCACATGGACGGCCCGCCGGTCGAGCTGAGAGGAATCCAACACGGGTACATGGTCAAGACGTAGTGTTCCAGGGTCCAGGCAAAAGTGGATTTTATCTACAGAAACCGCTACACTGAATACGATAAAACCCTCACTATAGCTACCAGATAGTTTTTGATAATATAGACGCTTCTTCTTCTTCTTCTGATTAGAACCTCCTAAGTTTCTCTTTGACCGATTGACCGTTATTAGGAAATCTAGGAAGGTTGTCAATCCTCTAGCCTAAGTTTCTCTATTCTTTAACCCTTTACTTCTATACGAGTCTATATTTCTCCTTACTTACTCGACGAATCCTTACCTATCGCCTAAATACTATTAATATAGCTTCTAATCAAAGATTATTCTATAGACAGAGAGACCCAGTTTAGGCGTGCCTACAGCTAATATCGCCTTACCAACCGACCATTTTCACTATTTGCGCACTCCATCTGGCTCAGTAGTCTGATGCTCGGACAAGATTTGGATCAAAGTCGAAGCTGATGTCCTTGCAAGGCGGTTATTCGTTCTGGTATCAACGACTTCTGGAGCTAATTCATGCACGAAGTGTTTGCAATACAAGACCTCATAGGCCCACCAGCAATTCATTCAGTCGTTCATTGCTGGTGTTGAAACAATTACCAATATCTGGCATCGTGTCAAATTGTCCAAAAACAAAAACGACTCGAACCGACGTCAACTCGAGCATCAAGGTTCTCGAGGACTGGCCAAAAGGGAGAAGAGAACAAGAAAAAAGAAGAGACTAACACCAGCACATTGTTCCCACAACCCATATAAGCCTCACTCCATGCCATACAACACAACCTTTGAATTTCACATCAAATAGCAATCCATACACCAAACGCTGCCCGTCGTCGCTCATCAAATCGAAATTGTCCACCCCAAAAGCCCGCCCAGACAGTTTGGCATGTCGACATGAAACATGTTTGTTTTTTTTTCTTCCTTTTTTTTCCTTTCGAGAACAGCTCGCCGCAAGCTCAAGGATACATTACCACCGTCTCTTCACATCATGCCCGTCCACCTTGAAAGATAGCCAAACAAGAGCCACACACACGCAATTCCCAACACAAACGCCAGAGCCTTGCCAGCCGTCTCCCTCACCATCCGTCGATTCCTCTTCCTCATCCCCTTCAAAAAGTCCTGGGTGCTGTGCCGATGAGGAAACGGCTGCTGGCGCGGGTCAGGCACTTGCTCGCCTAGGAACTGGCACAGCGGCGCCCAGCCTTGACGGACGTCGTACTCGAGCAAGCGCTCGGCGGGGACCAGCTGGCGGACGAGGTCGTAGTGCGCCCGGTACACATCCTTGCCTTTGCCTTCAAAGTCGCCGCTGAAGAGCCGGTCCCAGAGGAGGAGGAGCATCGGCCGGTAGAGCGAGGAGGCCCAGTCAAAGTGGGAGATGAGGTGGCTTGTTTCGTCTTGGATGCCGTGGTAGATTGTGCGGGAGGTTGATCTTTGAAGCGGCTGTTAGTATGTAACACACACGCACACACACACACACACACACACACACAAAACAACAAAACAGACCTACTTGTGCCAGGAATCCACGTCCCGATTCGTCAAAATGACCTTTGCATGAGGATAGGCCGCAATCAACTCTGGCGCAAACGCAGCCGCAGGCAGGTCGCAGACAGCCTGGCAGTGGCCGAGCAGCTGATCCCACTCGGCTTTGCCAAACTCGCCCTCGCCGTCGTATTTTGCGCGGATCGCCCGCGTCCACATGAGGCAATCGCGGGGTGTCTCGGTGCTGGCGGCGCGCATGTGGTAGCAGTCCAGATAACCCAGGGATCGGAGAGCACAGCGGACGGCTTTAACAAAACAGTCATGGGATTGGACCATGTCAGTCTAGATTTTGACACAGAGAACCAACCATACATACATACATGTGCATCGATCGGATCAAAAGAGTGCTGGTGTGGTCACACACGGCCAGAGATGACACCTACACATGGTTCCGGTACGGCACATGCCCAGGACGAGGACTTTCATGGGCACGATGCGTCTACACTGGGATCGGTCGATGTCTGTCCCATCCTCGAGGAGGACGGGCGTCCCGTTCACGTCGATGCCCGCCATGTGGAACGGACAGCGGCGAATTGGAATGATATATGGCACCCGAGTACCCGTAGATGGTGATTCAGAGACTGGTATCGACAGCAGGTAGCAGGAAAGAAGAGAAACGGAAGCAAAGAAAAGCTACAGTGCGACGCAGAGACAGCAAGAAATCTCGTTTCTCGAGCCCGCAAGCTGGTTGGATAAGAAGGAAAAAGAAATCCGCGGGGAGGCCGTTGACGATGGCTTCTTCCTCTGGAAGAAACAGTGAACAGAATGCCCAGATCTTTTGCCAGATCACAACTATGGAAAAGACAGTGAGTTTGTTGCCGTCCAATCGATAAGTACCCAGGCGTTGTGGGGAGGGTCGTGGCTCGGCGTAGGATTCTTACATCCCAAAACGTGGAGTGGTCGTCAGCCCCTTTTCCACACGGCCAATGGCTTGGTGCTCGGATGCTCATGTCAAGCAAGCACAAGCAAGCACAGACGGGGATGGACCATGGAAGATCCGTAGAAGCGGCGCAGGAAAGGATCCACACCACTGCAGCAGTGGGAGGAGGAAGAGGAGCAAGAGGAGGAAGAGGCAATACACAATCTTCACGCAGTACGGAACATGTGTTTTGATATTGCACCAGCACCACGTACAGTGAGTGGCCCTGGGAAGAACCAGACTCACAGAGTGCTTCCAGGCTTGCGCACAGACCAGCTCTCTATCAAAATACAAACTTGAATGGGGCACACACACACACACACACACACACAGCTGTGAAGCACGATCCCACACCTCACCACACACCTCACCACACAACACCACACCACACCACACAACACCAGCTTGGCTTCACTCCCCAGATCCCAACCAGCGTCCACGCCGGGGCGAAAAAACACAGCGCAGACAGAAATGGCAAACCAGCCGCCGCCCCAGACAAGGCAGGTTGGCTTCAGCCTGCCTCTGCCCTACCGGCTCTTCTTCCTCGTCCTGGAGCCCATCTCAGCCCTCGGAGGCGCATACTTGGCCCACTTCCAGCAGCACGACTACCTCGTGCTCACACACGCTGCCTCGGCGCCAGCCCTGGCTTCTGTCCCCACTGGCACCTCGATTGCGCTCTCCCAGCTGGCCAATCTGTACATGCTCTTTGCCCTCAACGAGGCTCTCGTCCTGCGCTCCACCTCGGACCTGCGCGTCTGGAAGACCCTCCTCTTCGTCCTGCTCGTGGCTGACCTGGGCCATCTGTACACCCTGCGCGCCCTGGGCTCGAGCATCTACCTGCCCTGGAACTTTGCGAAATGGAACGCCATCGACTGGGGCAGTATTCCTTTTGTCTATCTTGGGGCGGCCATGAGGACTGCTTTCCTGGCCAATGTCGGCATCAAAGGAGCCGGGAAAAAACCGTCTGCTGCCGGCAAGAAGAAGTAGACGTGGCTCCGTCCTTGGCTTCTCGCTGTGGACTGGCCAGCCACGTTCACGACGTTCGCCACCTTCACCACGTTCAGATCTCCGGGCGCGGCATTCTGGAGCCGTCTCGTCCCACGTCAGCAACCTGAGATCTGTGCTGAACAGGCCCCGGCTCAGATCTACCTGCATGCAGGATTTGGCGCCTCTGACTACTAGAGAACATGGCCATTGTTGGCGTGGTGTTCTCGTAGCAGGTGGAGACTGCAGACTGATGAACTGCTTGATGGCTAAGCCATGAAAGAGTATTACCAGTGAAGCGGCTAGAATCTGTATGTGAGCTTTACGGATATGATGACACACTGTCGACAAGGCGCTGCACACCGCCTCGACCGTCGTTCGTTTGTCCAAGCTGTTACTGAAAGGAAGCTTCTACAGAAGCAAATGAGACCAGGCTCGTGTCTGTTGCAACCACAGTCTGCCATCTGTATCTGCCATCAGTATCATTGGCGAGCCTCTGACTGGAGTGCTCTGGTCAACAACAGCACTGCTGTATCTCTGCTGTCGAATATATATATATATATATATATATATATATACATATAAATAGTGGGATCTTTCCTAGACACTGGATAGTTGTCTACGAATTTGGATTACAAAGTCGATCTGGTAGAATTCAACATGGGTTTTATCTGGGTGAGGATGTATTTCTAGATCTATCCGGCGTACAAGTCTGTCCTGCTTATATGTACTGGCACATTTGGAAACCAATTCGATACACGCTGCAAGTTGTCAATGACACTCGCTCCGGAATATTACAGCAGCTTCCTTGGAACCATGGCCTGACAATAGCAGAGGAAGCCCATTGCCAATTGATGAATGCAACAGTGTAATTCCTGCAATTCGCGATTCGTTCTAGTGTTCGTCGCTCGCCAGCGCTGGCCCACGCCGTCAAGATCGCATGAACAGCATGACACTGCCCCGAAACAAGGACGACACCTTTTGGTCTTTTGTCCGTCACTCACATTCCGTTTGTTCTCCATAACACCACAAGCCTTTGAATAAGACGACATTTGGGACAAAGCAACCTTGTCCCCGGCCACTCAACAACCACCTTTTTTCCCCCCAGGTTTCTTCTGCGTCCCCGTCGTGAACTTGTCTCTAGCGTTTCCACTTACATCATAGGCATGTATCTACGTCAACTCTGGTCCCTCTTGGTCCCCCCGCGATCTTGGCGTTGCCTGACTTCTTGTCTGTATCAGCCGTTTGAGTCTTGCTGCTAGACGCTAAATTGGCCATGGAACTTGGCGTGGTTGTGATTGACTTGGGGGTTCCCAAGCCCTCGAATGCCCAACTTGAAGAAGAGCATCCATCCATTTTATCAATACAACAGCCAGCCAGCGAGCGTTGTCTGTCTGTCTGTCTGTCCAGCCGTCGGCTTGTCTAATTCCAACGCATTCCAGTCGCCAAACTCCCGTTGCTCGGATGTACCAGTGCCGTCCCAGCCTTGAGCTGCCAGGTGACTTGAGTGGAATTGACAAAACCTCCTCTGTCCTTCTGTCTCTTGCCTCGAGAACGGCCCGGTCAGCTGACTCCTAAAAAGAAATGATACATAAAAAAAAAGGAAAAAAAAAAAAGGGACCAACCCGGACGCCAAGCGTCATCGATTAAAGAGTGGCTCATCAGCTGGTTGCTTTACGCAGTGACTTTTAGTCCCTTTGCTTGTCCATTCAAATCAGTTGCGCAATACGCCACCGCCAATATTAGGACCTCGCACCCCCCAAAAGAAAGCTAGGACGACCCGCTTCGGTCTGCTGGACTAGACTCAAAACCGTGAAGCTAAACACATAGCTCGACAACGCTAGCGATGTACACGTGTACTGGGGGCGGCCTCGTGTGGGAAACAAAAGACAGGTTGACGTCGTGTCGAGTGCAATTCCGCAATCCGCCAGGTCTGTTCTAGGGGAGCCTGGTTTGTGGCTGTCGTCAGTGCTGGAGTTGGGTTCAAAGTTGGAAGCGCTCTGACCTCGGCCTGGTTGAAGTGAGCTGTAAGTCGTACGTAGGTAGGTAGGACGTAGGTAGGACGTAGGTAGGTGGGATACTTGTTGATGAGATCCTATAGTATCGCGCGTACGTAAATATCCTCCAAAGTCTTTGATTCGTAACGAATGAGCTCATCCGGTACTTGCGCTCATGCTCTCAGGCTGATGTACACACAACATCACAACAGCCACAGAGACCAGAAACAAATCATGCAAGTTCATGTTTTATCATTTGTCCTAGTCTGGGTTGTCTGCGTGTTCTCCATCCCCGTCTGTCTTCTCAGCCACAGCCCGACTTTGCAAAAGAGGGCCCAGAACCCAGAACCAGGAGAGGGGAGGGGGAGGGAGCGCCTAAATGTGCCAAAACATGCTAAGCCAAAGACCAGCTTGCCGATTTGGCATAGCTTTTGGGGCGGTAATGCGTGGGAAAAGTGATGTCACGACCGTCAAGCTTAAATACGCATGATGATGGGTTGGCTGGTCAACTTGAACGCTGGGATGGAGGCTCGAACAGGGGACAGAAGCAATGATGATGGTTAGGATGGCTGGATGGTGCAAGTTTAGATGATAAACCCCCCAAAAAACAGGGCTTTTGGATGTCTGTGATCATAGTTCTTGAGATGGGTAAGAGGGAGGGAGGACGTGAAGGGCGTATAAGATTGTGGTATACTGCTGTTTTGGTATCGGATTGTGTTGCGTTTTGGCTACTTCTTTACAACTTCATTCCACATTCTCGTGATAGTATCATTGCAGTACTTATATATATATTCATCACCAGCACACCAACTACCACGCTAACAATACCACCACCACAACACAACCGCACCAACACCCACCATGTCGAGCATAGGCGAAAAAATCAAGGAGGTCTTTACCGGCCACCACCACGACAACGATGAGCACAACAAGAGCACAACCGCCACCGGCGCGCCCATGAGCAGTGGCAGCCAGCACCAACACCACCACGACCCCAAGACCGCCTCCTCCTCTACCACCACCACAGGCAGCAGAATTGCCAAGCACGACCCCGAGATCGACGCCAAGATGGCCACCAGCCAAGCGGGCAACTACCCGTACTGGCGCGAGGAGATGCCCACAAGCACCACTTTCAAGACGCCCCACGGCGCCGCCTATCCGGGTCTGGACATCCACAAGACAACTCGTGAGGCTCTGGGCCAGCCTGCCACTGCCACATCCACATCCACAGCCATAACCACAGGTGACCACACAGACACAACTCAAGACACAAACAGAGCCCTCGGCGCCGGTGCTCTGGCGACGGGCGTAGGTGCAGCAGGCACAGCAGCAGCTCTACACCACCACAGTAGTGACAAGGACAACAAGACCACCACCGCCACAACAGCAGAGAGGAAGGGCGCCCACCACCACGTCAACGAATTCCACAACCACCCGCACGACGCCGAGAGGGAGGCCAAGGAGGCCACCAGCGCTGCGGGCAACCACCCGTACTGGGGCAACCTGCCCGCCGCTGGCGAGGAGAAAGCCTACGAGCGCCACGAGCACGCCGCTCCTGCGGGAACCGGCCTGGGCAGTAGTGGCGTGCCAGAGTCGACTAAGGCACAGGACGCCCGCAGGGACTCGGGTTTCGCATCCGGCACTGGTGCTGGTGCCGCAGGACTTGGTGCCGCAGGTCTGGGCTACATGGCCCACAAGCGCCACGAGGATGACAAGGAGAGAAATCAAACCCCCTTGTCGTCATCGTCCTCTGATTCCCAGAACATCAACGCGCCGTACCACAATGTGCCAGACCGTGGTCGTGAGCCGGGCCAGGGCAGCTTTGCCCAGCCTGACTTGCTCCCTATCCGGGAGCACAAGCCTCTCACCTCTTCCACTCTGAAGACTACTGACAACACTTTTGATAACAACAACAACAACAACAACAATAACCGCGACAAGGGCCTCGCAGCGGGTGCTTTGGGTGCTGGCACGCTGGGCGGCGCATACCTTGCGCACAAGCGCAAAACCGACGCCGAGGAAGCCACCAAGTCCTCCATGTCCGAGGTCTCAAGCAGTCCTGCCCAGGCTGGTCCAGGCAGTCTTAACAAGGACTACACTGGCCAAGTGCAGCGCGGTGCCGAGCCTAAGGAGACTCCAAAGATGACCAACATCATGGGTGCGTCGTCGGGCTTGGCCAGTAGCGATAAATATGACAACCGTGATCGCGACCACAACACATTCGGCACCGGCACCGGCACCGGCACCGGCACTGTTCGGGCTTTCGGATTGACTGAGGGCATCAAGAAGCCAGATGACACTCTGGGCAGCACCAAGGCATCTGGCACGATGCGTGGCGCGTCTGGTCTCGGCTATGACAACAACAACACCCCGGGTGCCACTATTTTCGACACGGGTGCTGGTGCCCGCGGCGTGCCATCTGAGGACACCACCGCCGGTTCCTCGTCTATTCCATATGGAATCAACAGGACCGCTATTGACAGCGACAGCGGCAGCCACAGCCACAGCCACAGCAGTCGCGACAAGGAGATCCTCGGCGCAGGAGCTGGCGCAGCTGGGCTAGCAGGCGCTGGTTATCTTTGGTCTCAACGTGACAAGGACGATGAGAAGCACGACGAGAAACACAAGCACGACAAGGACCACAAGCACGACAAGGACCACGAAGATCACCACCACCACCACAAGCAGGACACAACCACCAGCCCTCGCGGCCAAGAATATGCCAAGATGCCATCTACTCTCGGCGGAACCACTTCTGCCTTCTCTGAAACCTCCTCGCAGCAGCCGCAGCAGCAGCAGCAGCAGCAGCACCGACACCACCAGGAGCCATCCCACGCAACTGGCAACACCCACACCGGCGCGTACACAAATCCCACGTCGTCCTCTACCACCTCGGGCAACCGCTCCATTGGCTCAGATGCTGTGACCATTGGTCCTTCCACGTCCCAGGGTACATCGACCTCCGTCTTGGGAGGTAGTGATCTAGGCCGTGCTCCACAGGACAGCCACGACCGCGAGAAGCAAGCTCTGGCCGCTGCCACCGCAGTCGGCGCCGGAGCAGGCGCGTACGGCATTTCTCAGCACCACCGTCACGACCAAGAGGACAATGAAAGAAACAAATCTCGTGACCTGACCGGCACTGGCACATACAAGCCCACCACCCCCTCTACAGACTCGCAGAACTTGCCTTCGCACCCAAAGTCGACGACTACCATGCCATACTCGGGTCAAGCCCACGCTGCCGCCCAGCATGCGTGGAAAGAGAACAACCAGCCCTCGTCGTCTGGCAACACCGGCAGCTCAGGCGACAGACATGTCGGTGTTCAGCCTGGCACGGCAGTCTACTACGGCCAGGGCCACGAGCATGACCAGAACCCTCGCTCGGACAAGTCCGAGAAGATCGCCGAACGCGCCTTGGGCTCTGATGGCAAGCCTCACGCCCCTGGAAGCTCAGAGCAACGTGATACCTCCTCGTCTTCACCTAAGAAGGAGTCGTCCACCGGCTCTGGAGACAACAGCTCTAGCTCCAAGGGATACGCTGGTGTCATGCCTGCTGTGGCGTCTCATTTCGGCGGTGGTGATGGTCGCGAGCACGACCAGACTCCTCGCTCTGGCGAGTCTGAGAAGGCTACTGACCGTAATTTGGGTTCTGACAACAAGTTAGAGCGCCATGAGTCTCCTGCGTATTCGTCGTCCAGGGATGATTCGTCCATGGGTGCTGGGGACAACGTGACTGGTGAGGAGTTGAACAAGGGTGTCTACTACGGCCAAGGTCCCGAGCATGACCAGAACCCTCGCTCAGATAAATCTGAGAAGATTGCTGAGCGCGCGCTGGGGTCTGATGGAAAGGCCCACCCTCCTAGTACCTCAGGTCATGACACTAGCCGTACTGGCAATGATCAGAGGGCATCGGGTTCTGACAACAAGCTAGACCGCCATGAGTCTCCTGCGTATTCGTCGTCCAGGGATGATTCGTCCATGGGTGCTGGGGAGAATGTGACTGGTGAGGAGTTGAATAAGGGTGTCTACTACGGCCAAGGTCCCGAGCATGACCAGAACCCTCGCTCAGATAAATCTGAGAAGATTGCTGAGCGCGCGCTGGGGTCTGATGGAAAGGCCCACCCTCCTAGTACCTCAGGCCATGACACTAGCCGTACTGGCAATGATCAGAGGGCATCGGGTTCTGACAACAAGCTAGACCGCCATGAGTCTCCTGCGTATTCGTCGTCCAAGGACGACAAATCCATGGGTGCTGGGGAGAATGTGACTGGTGAGGAGTTGAATAAGGGTGTCTACTACGGCCAAGGTCCCGAGCATGACCAGAACCCTCGCTCAGATAAATCTGAGAAGATTGCTGAGCGCGCGCTGGGGTCTGATGGAAAGGCCCACCCTCCTAGTACCTCAGGCCATGACTCTAGCCGTACTGGCAACGATCAAATGGCTTCTGGCCACAAGATGTTTGCCATGCCTGGATCGTTTCCTTCAACGGGAAACATGTCTGGTTCGGGGGGTGGCAAGGTGATCCACAAGTGCCACCAGTGTGGCGCTGACAACGACATCAGCGATTATCTGAAGAAGGATTCATCGTAATCGATGGTGGTTGTGACATATTGATCATCCGAGTAAGTGTACAGTTAATAGTACGTTTCAATGTTATGCTTCTTTTATCATGTGTCAGTCCTTGTTGTATGTGGAATTTAGCAGATGAAATGGCTTACATGTCCTTGTTCTGCATTGTACAGTGCACAGTCTGTTGCGTTAATAACGTCGACATTTTGGTACATACCTTCTTTACAATAGTGATAGATGCGCCAGTAGCGCTTCACATTTTGAATTAATCCGTGTGGACTTCCTTCGCAAATGCTACGCAAGTGGAAAGTAGATGAAGAAACCCGGTGAGCTGTAGAATTGATGTCATGTGATTCCCAGCAACCGACACTGAAGTTGATCGCCATCGTTGGAAGAATGAAAAAAAACACACTGGGCGCTGGGCCACAGCTCAAGCGGCAAGCAATGAGCATTGTCCAAAGCATGATAATTCGTGCCAGTAGTCCCCAACAGGTAGCTGGACCAACATTTACCGCATGGTTGTGGCACGGGCTACACCTACCTCCTTCATACAAGTGACTGTCAATGCCTACCGTCACGAGTGCATTCTAGACCACGGAATCACAAGCGTCCTTGACCCAACACCGAAGCATGAGTCGAAGGCATCCATTGTTGACAACCGTCGGAACGTGTTATCGTGGACGTCGCAACAGCCCATGCATCTATTCCAAACAACCACGAATCGAGGGACCGCTTGGCCATTGCACGCTGCGGCAAGAACATCTAGCCACGTCTCGGAGTCGCTCAGGCCTGGTGGCAAGTAAACCGCATTTGTCCACTTGGTCGTGAGGCCCAAGGCCCTTCAATCAAATGACAAAGGCTAAAACGGGCCCAATGCTATGCCTCCTCTCGAAATTCGAAAATCACGACTGGGGACCGGTGGCGGGATGCATGGCTCAAGGTGGTTGAACCTTGCGGTAGCACAGAGGAGATGCCTGCTTCTATATTATCGTACCACGACCCGATGGATATATTGGGAGACGAAAACGGAAGCGCGTAGTCAGATGAATCCCATGGGCTATATTAAGCACGGCCCATAATGAACTGAATTTTGGTGGCAATTCATGCAACGCAAGTTCAAATGGTTCAATCTGTGGGGATTTTGTAGCCACGCGCTCCGAACAGGACGGGATTAATAGATTGCCACAATCTATTCGGGTTCTTTTGCCGACAAAACAAAAATGCCAGGGTTCATCGTGAGAGCCACTGAATCAGGATGTCAGGATGCCGAGTAAGCCACGAAAGATGCATGACTTTGGTGGCGGTCAATGGCAATAATCAACGTCCTGACGGTTGAGCAATGTACATACCGAGCATGTGTCGCACCTCTCTCAGCCAAGGTTTTGGAACGCCACGCATTGTGTCTGGCAGCACCATGCTTCACATGCTCTCGGAAAGACGATTTGCTGCGATGGTAAAAAGGCCCTCGAAGATGCTGGAGACATCATGAATGACAGCCTGTCAAGGCTGCGTGGCTCAAGGGAGGTGCAAGACGGTGAGTAAAGCTTGCAATCGGTGAAAGAAAACTTGGGACCACACCAGCTTCATGCACACTGGTTGTGGTTCTCGGGGGCCGCGTGGCGTTTGTATGGTCAGCATGCAGAGTTCATCTGAAGACGTCGTCGAATCAATGCCGAGCTGCAAGAAGAGAGCGGAGCAGACTTGAAACATGCAGGTACCGCAGCGAGAACCAGTCTTGCCCGTCGAGCTGCCTGCACCCGCCCTGACGATCTGTTTCTCGACGCGGAAGGAGACGTGCATATGTTTACTCAGCAGGAAACAAATCGTCGATAGGGATGATTGCTCCACAGCTCTCGTCCTCTCTCGTCAGTGACCCCGCCATCACCACCAGACCCCAAGCTTGTGTTGATCGACCCTTGCTGCTGATGATCGTTCCTTTACGGGACGACAAAGACGGGAAAGTCTTTCTTCTTCCCTGAGGATAGGGTGTAGATCGGAATTTCTATGCGAGCCGCCGACTATGGTGCCGAGACTGCAGTGGCGACAGGACAGCACGAGAAGGACAGAAGAGAGCATGAAGAGGTGGAGAAGCCATCGTTTCCAACCTGTCATGGCGGCATCAGTGCCAACCAGCCGCGCTAGATCTCAAGCATTGCCGTCGTGTGCCTGGAAAAGTGGTCGGCGCTAACAGAACTGTTTTCCTCCAGGGCGGAACCAAGATGTTTCAGCATCAAGAGGCTCTTCCTGGCTTGAAGTGTAGGCGTAGGCGTAACGGTAGCTGGCAGGCTGGCAGGCTGGACAGCAGTGAGGCCAGTGAAGCCAGGGCGGGTATGCAGCGGCAATAAGTTTGTAGTACAGGCGCCTTTTGCCCCTCTCAGGGGCCAAATGCAACGCTTGTGGCCAGTGGTTCGCAGCTTGTATCAGGGCTCATTCGCTACAGGGCGCACAAGGTCCCTCAGTGGCCAGGCGGTTCCAAGCTAACAGCCACCCTGCACTTCTGCTTGTCCGTACCTGGCTCATTTGAGTTAGCGTGGAGACAGTCGAAACACAAACGCCCATGACCCGCGGACAACGATTCGCTAGGAAACATCGCATCCAGCAGCTTGACCAGTCCAGCGATAATTCCCCGCGACCCCTGGCTGCCGATCAGTCTTGCATCTCCCGTCGTCCCAAGTTTAGCCTCTTGGTCCACCATCTCTTGGTCCAGAGGACGTGGTAGCATCTCGGCGAGTGGATGCCGATGGAGTCGAAATGGCCCCGTTCTCATGCTTTGTCCAGTCGCCTAGGCTCGTCCATCCAATGTCAGGGCCCAGCGGCCACTCGACAGTTTATATCTCGGGGTGTTAACGGTAGGGTTTGCACCTTTAAGCTTGCAAAAGATGGTAGAGGAGGGCGTCTTTGGAGGTCGCAGGACACAACGGATAGATTGGTCTGACCGCCGTTCCAGAGAGGAGGAGTGATTGCTAGCTTGTGCTGGCCATTGATCAGCGTCGTCGAATTTGAAGGGCCGGGGCACTGCCTGGAGTCGACACGAGGCATCGATATACGTTGATGCTGTATATAGCAGCTTCGTATCTGCAGTCGATACTGTACGTACACCCAAATCAGTATTACTGTCCCACGTGAAGCAAGTGGGCCCATCAAAACATCGGCTGGGAGACAGACAAACGAAACACTTTATGAAATGGCCGGTTGGCTTGGAAGTTGGAATTGGTGAAGCTGGCGGTGGCCACTTTTGGCGCAGAGAAAAGGAACAAGTCGAGAATGACTGGCTGTAGTGAGCGCTGCCCAGTCGCGCGCCTAGTGACCCTGCCCGTCAGGTATCTGTGGGCCCACCTCAAGTATCCCGTCACTATGTTTATGGTGTAACAATACCTGAGCTGGCAGATGTGATCCGTGCACAATACTCCCCGCCGTACCTGCGAACCCCTGCAGCATCTGAGAGCGAGCCTGCAAGTACCTTTGTACCTCGAAACGTGCGCCATCACCATCTTCGACCTCGTCCACTTGCTACTTCTACCACCTGCCCAGCCCTCTTCTCTTGAGCCGCCCTTTTTTCCCCTTCCATTCAGTCGTCTCACCATTCACCACTTCCATCCTTTTTTTCACCATTCTTTCATTTTCTTCTGGGGCAACTCTGCGAGTTATCCATTCATTCTTTGTCTCGCCCCGAACCGGGTCGTCTCTTTGATTCTTATCTTCGATTCCATCACCAACTTCGTCGTTCTCAACCCAAGCGTTACCGACCAGACCGGGACCGAACAGCGAGAGACAACATATTTACCTTCCACAGCACATCTCCTCTTTGGGATATTGTAAGTTATTCATTTACGGATGTTTGCTTCGTTATGCACAGAGCACGGAGAAATGGAACTGTGTCAAGAAGCCTCGAGTGAGGAACCCGTCGAGGCAAAGCCGCCTTCCTTGGTGGCTGTTTCAAATCGAACACAAGCTTTGATATTGAGACTGGTAGCCATTACAATGGCCAGTTATCTGCGGGCTTCGAGTGGCACTGGGTCCTTGTTTGTTTGCTCAATAGCTATTGTTGCCGTCTGTTTCAAACGCGCTATTGTACAATGGAGCCTGTCATGGCTGTCCACATTCAGACAATGCCTATTGTCAGATCACTTACAGAGACTTACAAGCGTTGTCTGCCTCGTCATTCTTTTTGTTTTCAGCCTTACCTGCACCACTTCCACATTCCAACCCTTCAAAGTCTCTCTTTTCCCCAGCAACTCAAATCCACTCCCAACTGTGACAATTCCCTTTCCTATTGCAAGTATCCCCAACAACTTCGTCCCCAGGACCACGACTAACCTCAAACGTTCTTCAGATTCTTATCAGACACCTGCCAAAAACAAACTAAGCGACTCTCAAAAAATCAACAGAACCCCAACAAAGACATCTGCGAGCAGCTGCGCTACCTCCCAAGATGATCTTCACCAGGCTCGTTTCGTGCCTGTTGCTGGCCGTGCCCGCTTTGGCGGCCCCAGCTACCCAGGTGACGAGCGCCGCCTCCTCATCCTCGGACACGGGCTACTGGCTGCCCACCATTCTGTCCCAGAACTTGGGATCCGCTCCTTTCCTGGACAACTCGTCCTACACCATCTACCGCAACGTCAAGGACTTTGGTGCTGTTGGTGACGGAACCACCGACGATACTGCGGCCATCAACGAGGCCATTTCTTCGGGTGGCCGCTGCGGCCTGGGCTGCGAGTCCACCACTGTCACTCCCGCTATCGTCTACTTCCCTGCCGGTACCTACCTCGTCAGCACGCCTATCATCCAATACTACTTCACCCAGCTGATTGGCGATGCCACCAACCCTCCCACCCTCAAGGCTTCTGCTGCCTTTTCGGGCATGGCAGTCATTGACTCGGACCCTTATGAGGATGATGGCAGCAACTGGTGGGTCAACCAGAACAACTTTTTCCGCCAGGTCCGCAACTTTGAGATCGACATTACTGCCCAGCCTGTCACCGAGGGTGCCTGCATTCACTGGCAGGTTGCCCAGGCCACTTCGCTGCAGAACATTGTCTTCACCATGCGCACTGACGGTGGAGCGACCAACGCTCAAAAGGGCATCTTCATGGACAATGGCTCCGGCGGTTTCATGAGCGATCTGACCTTCAACGGTGGAGGCATCGGTGCCTTCCTCGGCAACCAGCAGTTCACCACTCGTAACCTGACCTTCAACGGCTGCCAGACGGCCATTTACATGAACTGGAACTGGGCCTGGACCCTCAAGGATGTCACCATTGACAGCTGCACCGTTGGTCTGGACATGGCCAACGGCGCGTCCGTCCAGACTGTGGGCTCCGTCCTGTTCCTTGACTCCAAGATCAGCAACACACAGACGGGTGTGAACACCTCGTACCTGACCACCGAGTCTAGCACCAACGGCACGCTCATCATTGACAATGTCGACATGTCGAACAATGTTGACGTTGCCGTGCTGGATGCCATGTCTGGCTCGACTGTCGTGACTGGCAACCAGATTGTCAACAACTTCATGCAGGGCAACTCGTACCAGTCCGGCACCGGTGTTGCATCCCAAAAGTCGATTGCATCCAACACCACCAAGCCTGCTGTTCTCCTCAACTCGGACGGCACCGTCTTCACCCGCAGCAAGCCTCAGTATGAGACTCTGTCTGCCTCAAGCTTCGTTTCTGTCAAGTCCAACGGTGCCAAGGGTGACGGGTCTACCGATGACACAGCAGCAATCCAGGCCATTCTCAACAATGCCACAGACGGCCAAGTCATTTTCTTTGACCACGGCGCGTACGTTATCACAGACACCATCAAGGTGCCTGGTACCAAGAACATTAAGATGACTGGCGAGGCATGGCCCATGATCATGGCCAAGGGCACAAGCTTTAACGACATGAGCAACCCCAAGCCAGTCTTCCAGATTGGCCAGCCCGGTGACACCGGTGCCGTTGAGATGTCTGACATGGTCTTTGAGACGCTCGGCCCGGCTCCTGGCGCCATCATGATCGAGTGGAACATGGCTGGCTCGTCCAACGGCGCCGCTGGCATGTGGGACGTCCACGCCCGTATTGGAGGATCCGCCGGCACCGAGCTTTTGTCTGCGCAGTGCGCCAAAAACCCCAACGCAACGCACACCGCCAACGCTGACTGCGAGGGCACCTTCATGCTGCTGCACATCACCGAGTCTGCCTCCAATGTCTACCTGGAGAACACCTGGTTCTGGGTCGCCGACCACGACCTCGAGATTGGCGCCGACTCTGCGCAGATCGACATCTACAATGGTCGTGGCGTCCTGATTGAGTCTGCTGGCCCCGTCTGGATGTACGGAACTGCCGCTGAGCACTCGCAACTGTACAACTACCAGATCAACAACGGTAGCAACATCTACATGTCGCTGATCCAGACTGAGACGGCTTACATGCAGGGCAACCCAGACGCCAACTCGCCGTTCCCGTCCAACACCACGTACAACGACCCGTCGTTTGCGTCGTGCACGACCGACAACTGTGCGCGTACCTGGGGTCTCCGCATTGTCAACTCGGACGACGTGTACGTGTACGGCGCTGGCCTGTACTCGTTCTTTGACAACTACGACCAGACATGCCTCGAGACGGAGAGCTGCCAGGAGAACATGGTGTCGATCGAGAGCAGCACGGCGCACCTGTTTGGCCTGTCGACCAAGGCTTCTGTCAACATGCTGACGGTGGATGGAGAGAGCAAGGCGATCGACAGCGACAACCGCAACACTTACTGCGCCACGCTGTCGTACTTTGCCAGCTCAGCATAGTGTGCTTAAAGACTTGGTCTCACTCTCCTGCTCAGATCTCATCTTTGCTGGTGGAATCGCGAGGACAACGACTCTTTACGCCTTCTTGTTTTTATTTTTTATTTTTATTTTACACTTCACTTCATTTGCGCATCGTTTGGAGTTATGGTTTTCGGTAGGGCAATACCAACCAACAGAAAGATACCAGTCGGATCGGGATTAGATATGCAACGGGACACATGGAACAGTGAATCCAGAATCTTGTTGAAGATTGCAAAGGCAGAGCCGTTTCGTTTTCAATCATCGCACGGTTGGGTCGAAGGATGTTCTGGGCATCTTGACTCTTCAGATGCTCAGGCTGAATTTGCCGCTCCCATAGGTACATAGGACATTGAATTTGCGATGACATCCCAACAAACATGCTCTGCGATTGGTTCGATCTGTGAGTTTGTGATGCTGTTGAAACATGTAGAATGTAGAAAGTGGGAAAAGCATGAAAGAAAAGACGCCAAGAATGGCCAACAGTCACGACGAGGCCACCCACTAGTAGTAGCAGTGACCGAGGCCCTGCAGCTGTGCAGCGTCGTAGCAATGCTTGCACTATCAGAAGCGCATACAAATTCGATGCGTTGTTGTTAGATCCCTCGTCAAGCCGATGACGGTGCCACAGCGCAACCCGGGCTTCCAAGAATTCAGCAACGTCATAGCTTCTTGGGCAAAGTGCTGGGCCGAGTCGCAACTTTCTTCTCAAGCCACCGCCACCAGAAGCAGACACCTCTCGGTTACGTCTGCGATTGTTCGACTTGGTCGTCTCTGCTCTCTACTTCAGATATCTTTCAAGACTACTTTGTGCGCGTGATTTCGCGGCTCCACTAGACACCATTTCAAGGGCGGCAACATTCCATTGCTCTGTCCTTTTCATGCCTTGACAACTCGCGACAGCTTCTCCTTTTTTTTTTCTTGCGTCTGGCCAACATGGACTTACCAAAATCCAGCCCTCGAGTGCGAACCACCATGACCTCCTCTTCGTCCTCTTTCTTCGCCGACGAGAAGCTCAACGGCAATGGCGGATCCTTCTCGACACCGCCCACCACGGCCTCCTCCTCCTCCTCCACGCGCACGCCTCCTTTCCTACCAACCCGTGCCGAAGCGCTCCTCCTTTTCGCCTATCCTGCTCTCCTGAGCTTTGGCACCCTCTTCTCCCTGCTTTCGCCCCAGGTCCGCAACGCGCCCTACGACCCTTCGCTACAAGCTCACTCGCAAGACCCACTCCTCTCGCCCTCCTACTTTGCGCGCAAGAGCAACATTTTCAACGTCTACTTTGTCAAGCGCGGCTGGGCCTGGGTGACGCTCGCCTTCTTGTTCTTCCTCTTCCACCACCCGGCTACAGCCAGTACGCAGCAGCGCACTCGCGGCCTGCTCCGCTGGGGCCTGGCAACACTCTGGTGGTTGCTTGTGACACAGTGGTGCTTTGGCCCTGCCATCATCGACCGCAGCTTCCGCTTCACAGGCGGCAAGTGCGAGCTGGTCGATGCCAAGATGGATGCTGGACTGGCCAGCGGCAAGGATATCGTCACAGGTGTTGCGTGCAAGGCTGCCGGCGGGCAGTGGCAAGGCGGACATGATATCAGCGGGCATGTGTTTTTACTCGTCCTTGGAAGTTACTTTTTGGTGCAGGAGGTGGGTTGGGTGGTCGTCAACCACTGGCGACGGAGCGGCAGCAACGGATCTACTGCTGCAACAGCCGTGGCCGGCATGCGTGATGATCGCAGCGTGGTGATGGGTGACGGCGCAATTAAGAGTGCCACCGTTGAGGCTGAACGGGTCGCCGCAACTGCGGAGCACCGGCTTGCCAGCGCGTGGGATGCGCTGGCGTTTGGCGGCAAAATCGCCACTGCGGTCATTGTCATGAGCTGGTGGATGCTGCTCATGACAGCCATTTTCTTCCACACGTGGTTTGAGAAGGTGAGTCCTCGGGTTTTCCTATGGTGTCCATTGTCTTGGCTTATTTATCTCATGAGCTTGATTATGCTAATGATGGTCCTTCTCGAATCTAGTTTACTGGGCTTTGCGTTGCGCTCGTGGGGCTCTACGGAGTCTATTTCCTACCTCGATTTGTCCCTCTACTGCGTGCCACGATTGGTCTCCCCGGGATATGACCCAAGCATACAGAATATAGGTTGTCAAGGAAACACCCGACAGTGGTGGTGTAATGATCTGCATAGGGTCTTTGTAGGGGAGAATAGTACGTAGAGACAACTCGACTCTGGAATACGGCAATTGCATTGAGATATCATTTGCCTTCTTTGTGATGTTTTCTGCGTAAGATCTGCCTTGAAGACCACTGTATTTCGTAAGTAGTGAAGAACGAATTGGCTGGACTTTTGCATGGTTACAACCGTTATCCGTGCTGGGATATTTGGATTGACCTGTTCGATTTGAAGAATTGGTACACTTGTGTCGTCGTCAGCTGCTTGGGAACGATTTTGAATATCCTGTGGATGTGGTAAATGTCATCGCTGTGATTGGTGTTGGACACGGCACAAATGGCGGTGGCAATCACATTGCAAGCACCTGAGGTCATTGTTCCTGGTAAGGGTTTTATGTTTTCAGTAGGACGGCTCGTGTTGGACTCGGACGTTTTAAGCTTATCCGCATACTTGATGTTCAAGATCCGGAAGTGATGTAAATGTGTTTTGTTTGAAGAGGAAAATGTCATGCTCAAGTGCTTACAAGTGTTTTGCTGTGGAAATTGAGCCGAAAGATCGAAGAGTAATACCAGAGCGAGACCGTGAAAGCGGTTGAGTGTTCTCTTTGTATTGCAAATTCTAGCATGACGGTTCCAAGCCCTAGTCTGTACTATTCGCTATCTAGACATTTGGAATTCTTTTACAGCAGAGGGAAAGACACAGAGTGCTGTGGATACGACAAAAACAAAGGGATGCTAGTATACTATCGAGTTTCTGGCTGTGGTGATCCTAAAAGTGAAGCACGCGTTGGTTTTGGATCATTGTATCAGATGCAAGGCTGGTTATTCAGCTCTTGGGTCCCTTGTGGAAGCAATGATCAACATGGATGGTGATCTCAATATACCTTTTGCGTGAATTGGTCTGAAGAGCCAATCTGAGGTTTCTGATTTAGCTAATGTTGGTGTTGTTGAAAAGTGAAGTTACACACGTACGTTTCCAACTAGTTGCGCAACACTCCCATTGCGAACCCTTCAAGAGAAAGATTTGAAATCGTACACTCGAATGGTAACCCAAAGGTTATTGCCAAACGGACGGGACTCTTTGCCGACAGCTTTTGGATACCGACACCAAATGGGCCACATTTGAAATAGATTATAGCACGGATGTGAATCCCCCGACAACCAGTCATGAACTCGAACATATCTTGGAGTCTCAAGAGAAATATTTTCAGACAGCCAATATACAGGACTTGATGATGCTGCCTTTTCCTCCACGCGAAAGCTTGCCTTCAACTTTACTCTCACTTTTGAAATCGAGTTCTATGCAATTCATCATGAAAAGAAAACTCTCGAGGCTGATATCGTCCAAGCACTACGTCTCAACCATTTCTAGAGATCAAACGGAGTTGACCGAGGCAAATTGGCGTTTTCTTCTGGCCCAGAACAACATTGGCTGATGGTCTTCATACCAAGCCGAACAACAAATTCCTAGCACATACTTTCTTTTGGGGGGGGGGGCACCGTGAGCAAACAATCAGCTCAGAGAAGGGGGAAAAAGAGGGCCGCATATCTAGACACAAGGAAACGCAAGCAAAATTACATAGCTTCGGCAATCTTGCCTTCACGCAGCCAACGGCCAAACTTGGCTGCGGGGAGGACCGGAAAGACGGCAGACCCGTTGGCAAATGCCGGCTGGGGAGCTGTCTACATGTATGCTGCCGTCATAAATGCCGACAACAAGGGAGTAAGGGGCATGAACCTCGTTCAGTGGTAGTTTTCCCGAAAATCTACTCAGTCAAGTGGCGGAAAACTCTGAGGAGATGGATGGTCACAGCATACCAGTGCACCGCGAGTTTGATTATTCGAACTGGACGGCTGAAGGTGAAGGTTCCTGCGGTGAAGGTTTTTGTCGAACTCTTGCCATCGTCCATCGCTGTGATCATGTGCGCTACCAAGCGTGAGCTCTTCGTCTCTTGGAGTTGCCGTATTTGCTGTCGTGGCTTTGGAGAAGTTATCTCGGGATCTACAGACCTCTGATAATGTCATCCTATTACTATTTCTGGTGGCTCTCTTGGGAGTAGTTGAACAAAAGTCCAGTGAAAAGTTCTGCGAGATTCGCCAACTGATATTGACAGCACGGCAACCTTACCGTAGTCCCAACAGAAGTTGAACGGGTGTCGACGTCTAACAAAGTGGAGATATACTTGTTGCGGCTCAGTTTGAGCCTGGATCTCTGTGTCACCACTTTCTGTAAGCTTCCGTTCAGAGGCTCTTTCGTTCGTATGCATGGAGTAAACCTGGGGGACTGGGGGAGCATAGATAAGGCCCACCAGCTGACTGTTGGTATATGCTCTGGTTTCTTTTGGGCCCATTTGTTGTACAGAACGAGCTTCGCAATTGAGGTACGGGAACTTCAGCAATCCTGTGAGACGACGATGAATGACTGAGAGCATTTGATGGCCATAGTCTCGCACCAACAACTCGCCTCTGTAATCCCCCCCCCCTTTTTGTTTTTTGTTCTTTTTGTTGAATATTGTTCCATCTAACAGCACATTGTATGAGACCAGGCCGTAGTCAGTTGTCACTATTGGTTGTTGATTTCAGCAGCCAATTTATGCGGTAATGAGTTTACATTGAAGAGCAGTGAGACTGAAGTGCTACATCTGCTATATCCCCATCATCAAGCTGTCCGCTTGATGTCACGAAAGCCGAGGACCTGGTCGTGAACCATTTGAGTCCAACCCGAGTTCCAAGCCATTGACTTGGATGTCTTATATTTGGATCTTGGTACTTCCGAAGATCATAGCGGATGACTGCCGATGGCCAGCTTTCACAATTAGAGCCGGTGTTGCATACATTTCCGCTTCCTACGTCCTGAGATCATGTTCCACGCCACTACCAACGGCTGACTGCGGTATGTCAATGCCAATGCTGCCAGATGATGCTGGCTGCCTTTCAAAACATCAGAAGCATGCACGACGGGAGAAATTCCTGCAGCATCTACAGCAACTGACCACACACAAACACCGACTCCTCATTGCTCAGTGAGCACACGATCGAGAGCCGAGGCAACCAATCTGACCAGCGAGAGTGGTCGCCTCTGGTGTGCTCGGTCTTTTTATCCCAAACAGAAAAAGAGAAAGAGACATTTCGAAAAGAGGCCCACAGAGCCACAAGTGTCCTGGAGCGGGACTTGTCATTTATTACATACTTGCCTTTCCCACCTATTGCGGAAAGCGACCGCAAGCCACAAATGGACAAGCCACCAGAGCTTTGTTCTTTTTACACGCAGTGCCAGCGCAGAACGCCATCACAAGCCTCCACGGTTCCGAGAACTGGGTCTCGTCTCACCTATCGCTTCTGTCACAATCGGCTCCGCGCAGGTGGGGGTGTACTGGCTGTGAGGGTCAAAGGACGAAGAGCCACAGGCTCGATTCTACGACGTACAGAGGGAGGTATGTAAATACTTAATATAACATGCTTGTAAACAGATGCTTTTCTCTTCTGCTGCAGCATATGACAGGGAGTCAGGTCTCGGATAGCCCTGCCATGGAATGAGTTGTTCAATATAGAAGCCAAAAGCAGTCTCTCTCGTGGCGCCCTTCCTTTTCCCTCCCACGATCGCAACCACATATCAGATTTCTCCGGAAGTGTCCCCCGCAAAAACTACTTACATTCCACGACTGTAAACATAACTGAGTGCAGCACAAAACGGGCCTCCTACTACAAAATGGAGGATGCCGTACCCTACATAGTGTGGGTACGAAGCAAGACTCTTGTCCATGGGTCCTTGCGAAGGAGGACGGCTGCATCCGCTCGGTCCACCAGCCCGAAGGAAGACTTCTTGAGCCTCAACAGATAGAAACGCCATTGGACCACAAGCTCTTGAGATCTCTGCACGGAAAAAGCAAGCAATCAAGCGTATTTCGTGCTTCCTCCACTCAAAGTTCTGTACCAGCCATTTCTTTACCTTTGAGCCTAGTTGCGCTCCCGTGCCACCACCCTTTTGCGTGCAGACGACCTGCATCATCTTGCATACAGTGCAAAGTTTGCTAAATACGCCTAGATCCTGCACGAACGAGTGAACTCGTGGCGATGAACCAATAGCAAGTTGCTCTGGCGGCGAGGATGGGTATCAACGTGGTAGATTCAACATCGGGACCGGTCAAGACCTACTCCGTGTTGCACTGTTGTTACGAAGCATGCAGCACACAACGTTGTTTAGATTGGCACTCAAAGTGGCTTGCATCTCCCCGGTCTGCTTGGTCTGCAGCATATGTTGACATCTTTTGATTGAAGGACGTCACTTCAGGTGTCCAAAGGAGTGGCGCATCCCCTCCTTCGGTCCATGCTTCCCCGGCCTCTTCGAAGACGTGCAGCTTGATTATTAGATGTATACTTCGTCCATATATTCTCAAAAGCATAGAGTTGTTGATAGATCTGATACATCTCCTATACTATACCATGGTCGATGCAAATTCACCATTGGTATACGGTAGGGTCAATAGACTTTGATGAATGATTGCGAAAGACCACCGCAAGACGAGGCTCAGGTGACGATATGGAGGCGTGGAAAATGTAGACCATATCTTCAATGTTGACTTTGGTTAAAGGGTTTTGCCAGATTCATTGTCGAGTGACTGTATATTGGTCGCTTGCACTTGTATTGAGGCGCTGTTACATTCTTCTCATTTCTTGCTTCCATGCAATACACTATTTGATCATGTATTCTATCACTACACTTTCTTCAAAATGATAGCCACGCGACCTGAGTCTGGTACAATGTGCTGGAATATAGAGTCGACCCGTTACAAGAGTTGACTCCAAAGATCAACCCTGAACGGTTGAGTATCCGAAGGTGCTGTCAAAGACAGTCCCGACGATCTTGAACCGGCATCAAACATATCAAATCAGCAACTATCATCACCGAAGGCTTGCCTTATATCGAATTCCGAGTGACATCAAATGATCTTCAACAGATTTCCTCAAGTACAGCCTCAGTCTTAGCCTTTGCAACGTTCGATTGTGAGTTGCTTCTGCTGATGGCCTATTTGAACATCCATACGTATTTCTCACCGGTTTCGCAAAGACGATATATCATATTCCAAGTTTGTTTTTTTCCTGCAATGGGCGTCAGGGCTGTCGAGCAAGTTGCTCTTCCCAAGAGAGTGAAACAACTTTGACAACCGACGGGCATAAGGCACTTGCAAATATCGTCATCCATGCTCTCTTCGAACCTGCAGGGAGTCCACAGCTTTGATTAGGTTTATATGAGTCAACTTGTCGTAGGCCGACTCTTTAGAGTCGTTCCCTTCGACATTGACAATTCCTTCTTCGAGTCCTTGAGCCAGCCAAGACTGTCAATGATATTGTGGGATGTATCTCTTCTTCTCGTTTGAGAAAACGCCAGTCCCACATCAAACGAGCCTTGAGGGCACGACTCTATCCAAGCAAGCCTCATTGACTGCTTCGACGACGAAAAGAGTCTCGACCTCACAACTAGGCCCCTGCATCATCCGGCAGATCTGGACACGGAAACGCCCCGTGGTATTCGGTCCTGAGTGCGGATAAAAACAAATTGTCGGTTCAAGTCAACTGCAGCCCGTAGCTGTTGAGCTAGCATCGAGTCTCGAAGCGGATTGAGCAAACGGGATTAATCAATCGCTACCTTCAAGGGGATACAAGACCCTCGGAGGGGCACAGTCAGAGCCTATTTCGAATTCGGAAAGTCGAATCAGGGTAAGACTGTCTGTTTCCCTTCTTTCAATGAAGATCGTCTCCTCGAGGTATTGTAATGCTCGGCGCAGGTTTCCGCGATCAAAATGGCCAGACTTGCGTCCATCACACTGCTTTGGCATGACCATGACTTGGGAAGTGCCACGTTTCAATATCAATATACCATTGAAGAATCAGATACTTGTGGTGTAGCTATCGCACAAGAAAGTATTTGCACATCATCGCCTTGATGTCTCGAATTTTGGCTTCCACCATGACTTCAGATAACTTCTTTGAGGCCATCTGTGACACTGAACGGTCGTGAGAGTCAATTACAAGAATATCTTGATGAGGAAACTGGTTCCTTTCATCACTGATCGTCGCCAAAAGCGGCGCGATATTCCACTACCCGTCGTCTCAAACCAGAGCCTCAATTTAGCCTTGTTCATCAATATCAAAAGAAGCAAAGATGACACTTGATTAGGGAAAGGGCATTGCCATCCGCACACCCATCTGCCAGCTATCTTTCTTTTTTCGGGACTTGATCACTAGGTTCAGATCATCTCAATTTTATCTGGAAGGATCTCCGGCCGTGGTCACAGCAGCATATAGTTCCCAAAGTCCACTTACTATCAATCTATACCCCCTCAAAGCATTCACCAAACTGCCCAAGACTTACTGGCTGAACAGTCTCTTCCCTTTGACTGACTATTTTCACCAAAAGCTAGTGTTCGGAACTTTCAGCAAGATCCTGCCCGCCATACGGCATATCGGACCACGACGACGACGACGACCACAACAACGCCAAAAGCATGGATCTAGCTAGATCTGGACCCGCAGAAGTCGCCCAAACTTGCACGATGGGCTGGATACCAGTGTTGGACACTGCATTCGGCAGCGTCAGTGTCACTGATTCGAGTAAGAGCTTTCAGTACCAGTTTCATTCCCTTCCATCCACTCCTTGGCCCTCGGTGCCCTTCCAAATCCGCACACTCAACCTGTTCGCTCGAAGAAGACTTGCCACATGATATGTATTGCTCGCCTTGGGCCATTATTCTGCTTCACCGTGTGGTTTGGCGAGATCAATGTGCTCTATAAATCAGACACGTATCTCGCAAAGCATATACCCGCCCTTGCAGCTTAAGTCCACCTGCACGGCATCGAAACATTGAAGGAAGCTCCTTCATGCTTTGAGAAGAGACGTTTGCAAGCAGCGGTGAGAACGAGAAGCTGAAAGTGATCAAAGAAATCACTTGCTGGCCGTCTCCTTGCGGTGAGGGTAGCAGCTTGACTCCTGGATCGATCGGGGTGGGAGGCAGGCGATTCGTACCCAACAACATCCATGACCCTAGCCATATTGTCACGACACTTCCTGTACATGTCATCTGTCGAAGAAACTTGCTTATGACCATGTCTTTCTCTCTCGACTGTAGTGGTAGCAGACAATATGCCGCAACGTCTCGGGTATATATGGGGGCTGGGGGGCCCGACAACAAAGCCATACGATCTAGTCGACGAGACATGTGCACGATTTTCGACAGGTTTTTTTGATTCTCTCCCGCTTCAAGAACGCCAGCGCCTGCTCGAATTTGCTTGGCAGCTCAAGAAGAAGACCATGTCTGACTTCTACAGTATGGTGAGTGATCATTCTTATAGATTGTTGACGATGTTCTGTCGGGGCAAACACTACCTGTTTATTTTCCTCCTGCCAATCCTGACCAAGTGTTTTGAGGATCATACTCGAGCAACAATCATCGTTTCCTTCCACTGACAGATACTATTGCACCTTCAAACAGTATAGATACGACGCTCAGACCGGCTCCCCTGGGATCAAGAACCAGATGGAGCCGCGGGCGGAGTCTGTCACTCCTCCGCTGCCTCTGCCCTTCCAGATGGCTCTTCCACCACAGCTGCCAGTCTCAAATCACCACATGGCTCTGCTGAATGGCTGTACGGACGTCTCTCCAATGCTCAAATCAGAGCCTCGTACAACCACGCCACCAATGGCTCTGCCCTTCATGACGAACCACAATCCACAGCAGCAACATCAGCAACATCACCTCCAACAACACCATCCTCTCCATCACCAGCCTCACACCAATGACTTTCTCGACCAGAACCCTCTGGCCTCAGCTTTTGGTATTGAGGGCCAGTACACCAGCAGCTTCGAGGGCCTATACAATTGGGCCCCCGTTGTAGCTGGGCCAGTCACTTCCACTGCCGCAGGAGCAGAAATGCCAATAGCCACAGTATCAAGCCCCTTTCTCCACGACATGGCAGTCCAAAACTTCCCCGTCTTGGGTCGGAGCACCGTCTCTCCTCGACAGTTACACCCTGATATTGCTTTTCACCATGCCCACCAGCAACAACATCAGCACCAACAAGACCTTGCCATGGCACAGTCATGTTTTACCCTCAATCAAGACGACATAGGCCTCTTTACATTTAGTGACTCTGAGGACTCGCTCTCGGACCGCTTCGTCCCGGTTTCCAGTGTTGGTCCACGGGCTCATTTCGCCACCGCTCCAAGTCAACAGCAAGACCAACCCAACAATAGTCAGCAGGCTTGCGCACCGAAGCAAACACGACCAACGTCAGCGGCTGATGTTGATGCTGATGGTGTTACTGGCCTTGGCCTCTATTCTCCGCGGCGACAAGGGCAGGAATCTGAGTCTACTGCCCAGCACGACACTAGCCACAGCAATTCTCGCCGTCCGCTGCCTTATTCTCCCGGCCACTTGGCACAAGCCAACAAAGTAGGCATCCCATCGCTCAAATCCACCATGACCTCCTCCGCTACCACCAAGAAAAAGGCCCTGCCATTCACAGCCAAGAAAAGCAAGTCCACCAAGTCCAACCTCACCATGGCACCCCTCCCAAAGACCCAAGCAAGTATATCTTTGACTGCCACAGAGACCATTGCCACTCTCAACCTCAGCCATGCCAACAACGCCATCACGACCAATAGTCGCCGTCGCAGCAGTCCACGTCAGCGCCAGCACCAATCCGCCACAGCATCAAGACACACATCAGTAGCTGAACCAGGTCAAAACCAACGTCACCGTCAGCGTGTACCCACTCCAAAAGTCTCTTCTCCTTCTTCCTCACCATCTCTTGCTCCTTCTCCGTATCCTTCACCCACGCCATCGACCGGCTCTTTGTTTCTATCCCTTGGCTTGTCTGGCCACAACGAGCCAAACTTCGTCCCGATTGGTTACGAAGGCAAGGCAAGCGCGGCACAAGGCAACTATTGGCCGATTGAACGAAGCCTCATGAAGCGCATCGTGGCAGCGGAGCGTGGCTACCTCGGTTTTGGATATGATCGTGGCACCGGCGGGGAAGGACGTCGCAGCAGCGGTCCAAAGCCCCTGACGTACCGGCAAATCAAGGACAAATACAGCCGGTGGCAACACAAAGAGCCGACTCTGAGGGGAATCGCACGGAGTTTTCAACGGCCCAAAGAGCATCGTGAGAGGAAGCCCACGTGGGAGGCTGAGCATGTAAGTTGACATTCCTTTGCTGTCCTATTGCCTGCCCCCTAAGCCTTTCGGTCCTGAAACTCTCGTGCTTCAGTATGGAAGATTTGTATGAATATTAGCTGACCAGGAACCAATCGTCTCAGCTTCTTGCCCTCAACGATGCCATCCCGCCTTGTACCGACGAGAAGGGCAAGATTCAATGGCTCAAGGTCGCGCACCATATTGAATCCAAGACGGGGAAACCCTTTGGCGCTGGAACAGTCGCCAAGAAATGGGACGATATTGTCAAGGGACGTTTGCCGGCCAGCTCATTGCCATTTTCCGTTTCGCAACAGCAGCAAAACATGGGCAGAAAGCATCGACGGCAAAGTGATGACTATGTCGAAAATGAGGACGAAATGGACAGTGCTGATGATGATGATTCCGACTCTGAAGATCATGAGGGTGAGGAAGAGGACGTTGGTCCGATGGACGGTGAGAAATTTCAGGACTTGAGTATCTCCGATGAATCTGCAGCGACAGCGAAGGGAGACCACGAGACGCGTATGCGTCGATTTGGCGGTGACTGATGCTTTGGATGATGATGACGATGATGATGATGACATGAATTTTTTTGGGTCCGGGAATTGGAAACGTCTGCGACTTTTTCTTTTTCTGGTTTTTGGTCTGCATTTGTTGAGCATCAGGAGGATCATGGCTTGCCATTGGGGCCATTTATTTGGCCATTTTGGCCCAGAAGAAAATGGAAGATCCAGGGATGAAGAGATAATATGTGGGCAGATATTCTGATTTTGAATTGCAGAGAAGGCGTGTTGGATTTATGATAAATAATGCCTGAACAAACAGGGTAATTCTCATAAAGCCTCACTCAGAACCTGGCAAATTTTGGTGACATTGTCAGACGCTCGTCATAACGGCTCGCCGAAGCCTTGCCATCACGGTATATCTCGTCTCTACTGAGGTAGTCAGCAAGTATCCTACGACAGTTTCAGCACACACCACAGATCCTACCAGCCATCACCCAGAAGCAACACCAATCCTCCCCAAAATCCGCCAGAGTTGCTCCGGATCCTCTCTCAGTGCGTTCCACTCTGCCTCACTCTTGACAAGCGCCGTACCCGCCAATACGGTTCCATTCAGCGACAATTTACCCACTTCGTTGCCGTCTTTATCCGTAATGGCTGCGCCTTCGGCTTTGCGCGGACAGAGAACCATGCTGTCCTTCGTCATGGCCATGTTGTAGCTGATTCGTGCTGGGATTCCATTTTTATTGTTGTTGCTTTCTAACTTGGCGAGTTCGGTCTCTGTTGGTGCAAGACCACCGCCCACAGCGGCGCAAGCTTTGCGATATAACCGCAGATAAACCGCGCGGAGATCATGCGGACTCATATTTTCGCGCAGCGGCTCGCCAAAGGTGACAAAGGGGAGGCTGACGGGATTTTGGTTGTTGCTGCTGTCATTCCTGTGCACGAGTCTGTCTGCGAGGACGTCCCATGTGGGAGCTACTGCTGCAACAGTTGCACCACCAAGAGCGCCGTCTTGATCCAACCCGTCCTTCATCCGCGCCACGGGCAATAGCTGCAAATGTCGATGCGGCTGACTTGCACCACTGTGTTCACCGCAGTTGAAGAATGCGAATAACTCTTCCCGTTCTCTGCTTCCTTCACATTTAACGCCATCACTCCCTTCCACTCCTTCTGCATTAGGAGAAGACACCGGAACAGAATACTCGTGATAAGCGCGAATACAGCTATATGCGGCAGCCAGATCCTCCGCCTCTAAAAGATTCGTCTGCGGCTTGAAAGCGCGCGTGATGAGCAGAAAGTGTTCTGGGACAATGGCGAATTTGTTCAGCACGAGGGTGTAATCTGCGCCGAGGTGGGTGATGACGAGTGGCTGTGGGGGGTTTTCGAAAGGGTTGAATGGTTTTTGACTGGGGGTTTTGTCGTCCTTGCCAGCGGATGACGATGCGGGAGGTTGTTTTGGTTTGTTTGCTAGTGATGGTGAGAAGCGTAATTGGATCTGTTGAGCCGGTGGTGAGTTAATCAGCGGAATGCTCATCCCATCCCATCCCACATCATCACCATCCAAGCTAGGAAAACACCCACTGTCATCAAACCCGCGGCCCCAGCCCTTAAGCAAACGACCTGGGTAGGGTAAAAGTTCACATCGCCACTACTCTTTGCGCGGTTAAACGTCGCTCGCACCAGCTCGGGCAGGTGGATTGGTGGCTTGATTCCTGCGCGTGTCATTCTATGCCTCTTGTTCTTGCTGGCAGCCTTTTACTGTTGGTCTTTTTGTTTTCCTCTGTTCTCGTTCTTCTTCTTTGGACGACTTTTTTGTGGTCTTTTGTATCTCGTTGATTTGGAGTGTCTTCAGGGAAGAGGATGTATTGAAATGGCTCGTGTGTGAGGACTGATATGAGTAGGGAAGAGCCGAATGCGAGAGGGAGCATGAGTGTGGAAGTGAGTGAGAATAACTGCTTGAGAAGACGTGATGTCGAATTGCTGGTAGGTCAGAAGTACCAAAGTACCCACCGAGCCACATGACTACTAGTGGTCGTATCCCTGCAAGATTTCTTGCCGACACATCGTTGAGCCAAGAGAGGTACCCAAGCACCACTGACAACTACTAGTATGTACGATACCCTCATCACCCGAGTGATGCTTGCTAAGAATGAGAATTAAATGTAGCAAGATATACATGATGCGGCACTCAAGTTAGTCAATTATTGACAACACTAGAGATCGTGGTTGATATCATCCAAGTATTATTAGAGTACGTCGGACTGATCGGACATCGAGTTTCTCCTATACATACCATATGTGCAACTACTCCTAGTTTTCAAAGTAGTGTATCATAGAGGGGCTCGAGGCGTGTGTGCCTGCGGAAAAGCCGACTTCATATTTTGTCACGCACACAGCATAAGGAAATGCAAGTTATAGCAAAAAGTAATGACATGTGTATTGATAAGCTAAAAGACCCACGAAGAAGAAACCAGCAATGCTAACAGAAATCACATCATCACGCAAAACCAAAGAAGATAAGATATGATGCCCGCATCCCCGAATTGTCCGATTTTGTCCATGCCCCAAGGAAGCATTGTCTGTCTCAAAGTAAGAGTCAGGACCCATACGCTCCGTAAACTCCTTCCTCATTATGCCCACCCAAACGTGCCTAATTAAACTGGGAGGCAAGATAAACGTACTGTCGTTCCACTGGAACCACACCAGAAGTCAAGAATAGCAATCCTTGCCATCTGTGCGGCCTACACACAAATCCAATCTAGATGTAGCCTCCATCAACAATTGGGTCTGAGGAAACCTCTTGGATCCCGTCGTGGCCGCTGTTGGGGCTCTCCAACTGCTCAATGCCCGGGATACCCGCACCGAAATCCATGACAAGGATCTTAGGGTCTTGTCCAGTAGAAACAATACGTCGGTAATCGCTCTTGGCACTCAGCACCCAACTGGCATGCCATCTAGGAAAGTCCAGTAGCTGCCGACCCGTCTCCATGTCAAAGACCTTGATGTCCGTGTCGTACGAGCCCGAGACCAATCGGCCAGAAACGCTGTCAATGTGCAGCGAGCGAACCAGACTCTCGTGGGCCTTCATCTCACGCAAGCACTCGCCCGTGTTTGCGTCCCAGATGCGGATGACCTTGTCGTTGCCCGCACTGGCAACATAGCGGCCGTCCTCGGAAAACTGACTGCAAGCCAGGCCCTTGGTGTGACCTTGGAACTCACGGATCTGCTTGCCGGTCTCAATGTTCCACAGCTTGACCATAAAATCGCCGCTGCAGCTGACAATCGTGTTGCCGCGCATCTGGACTGCATTGACAGGACCACTGTGGCCCCGCAGCTGCTTGAGCATTTGACCCGTGGCACGATCCCACACGCAAATGCTGACATCCTTGGAGCACGTGACGATGTGGCGGTCGTCGAAACACAGATCCAGGACGGCAGCGGAGTGGTGACGCAGTCGACGGATAGGACGGTAACCATTCTTCATGTCGTAGACAATGCACGATCCATCGGAGCTACCAGTGACAAGAATGTGTTCGTCGTACTGCAGACACAAGATGGAGGCCTTGTGGTGGGTTTGGAATGACACTGGAGTAGGCACTGACGTGACACATTTGGAGCGAGCGTCGGCACCCAGATGTGGCTCGAAGGAGGCCGAGTGTATCGGCTTGCCCTCCGCGTCGTGAAGCAGAGCGTCGTCGTGAACAACCTCAGGGGGGCCAATGACAACCTTGCAAGCCATTGTTTCCATGTCCCAGATGCGGATCGTCTTGTCTCGCGATCCAGTAATAATTTTTCGCCTGTAAAGGAGCAAGTTAGCATTTGTTGCTGTACTATGAAATATTAGGGTAAGAGACACGACTTACTCATCGAATTGAAGGCAATAGATACTATCCGAGTGGCCGTTCAGGTAGATGGAAGTGGCCTTACCCTGACGCCACCTTTTAGCCAATTCCTCAGTTGCACGGTAGGTGTGTTTCCAGTCGATTCCGGGCGCATTTGCAGGCACGCCCAGACCAGTGCCTGGCTCAATTGGCTCGCTTGTAGCATATGTGCCAGTCTTTTCACGCAGGTACGATTCGCGCCAAACGTGCTGCACCGCAACAATGTCGTGCCACCTCGTCGAGATGCGGCTGGCAGTAGCTAGGCCGGCGGCGTCGAGGTAGGCAAGCACTTGAATCGCCAACTCGACCGGGAGCCTGCTGACAAAGTCGACACGGCTGGGCGCACAGGCGCCCTCCACAACATCGCTTGCAAACGTTGCCATGGCGAGATCCTGCAGGCCGTCGGCCACCGAGTCGTTGCTGGTCACAGCAATGCCAATGCCACTCTCGCGGTCATTGTGGGTCGAATCGAGGGTGAGACGCTTATTCTTGAGCGGCTGGGCAGCACTGCCGAACATATCGTGTTGCCAGGAAGCAGCAGCAGCAGCAGGTGATTGTGCACCAGCGCCTGCGTCGTGAGCAATAATGGCCAGCTCCTTGTCGACGCCCGAGCGAAAGAGGGACGAGTCGGGCAGTTCTTGGGTGAGCGAGGACTGCTGCTGCTCGTGGCTTGAGGGAACACTGTCGCCGTAGAGAATGCGCGAGTTGCGGAAGCTGGTTGCGTTTCTGAGACGGTGCCACGTTGCATTCAAAGTGTGGGAAGTGATGGGACGAGCGGTCGACTGGTGCTGGTCTTGCAACGGAGAAAGTAGAGGAGACTGAAGCGACCGATTGAGGTTGGATCGAGGTGAGGGCGCGGGCGAGGCAGGCGAGGAAGGCACGACCCCGAAGCCAACTGAAGCGCTGCGCTTGCCATTGTTGGCGCTGATGCTAGAGCTGCGGTTGGAAAACAGCTGGTGCGACAGGGAAGGAGCGCGGTCGTGACGCGACTGCCTCTTGGGCATGGGCTCGACTGGATCTTGCAGCATCAAAGTCTCGGTGGCAATCGATTTCCGGCGGTGCACCAGGTCTTTGAATGAAACCGACGCTCGCCGCAACATGTCACTGACCGACTTCTTGCCCTTGTCCTTGCCCTTGTATGTTGCTGCATGCTGCGGTATTCCTCCTGCTGCGCCTGTTGAGCTCATATTTCCTGCGCCCTGCTCTTCAGAGAAACCAGACCAGCCGGCAAACACCCCGAGTTGTGGGTGCGTCTCCAGCCTCGAATCGACAACATCGGCATTTGTTTCGACATCGGTGTCTGTATCCGACCTGGCTTCGGAGTCGTCCAGGGTGGTGTGGGTGTGTTGCAGAAGGGCAGACTTGGGCCGCCACGGCAGGGACATGCTGCGGTGCTTCTTGGTTGTATTCCGGCGGCGAGGAGGCGCAATCATCGACGAGGCGGACGAAGGACAGGCAGAGACCGACACGGACACCGAGGCCTCGCCAAGCTTGGACGGGAAGGGCAAGGTATCGATGGACGAGTCGTTGTCTGCCTCGTGGTAGAGGTGCTCGTGAGCCGGCGCCCAGTCGCCCACGGGGAAGATGCGGCGAGTAGATGAGGACGGCATGCCGAAAGGAATGAACAAGACCGGTGGGTTTTCGAGGTGCGAGGGTAGCCGCAGAAACGCTCCGCAGCTCCGTCTGGGAAAACGGTCCCGACTCGTTTCTTTGCTGTCTTGATCTATTTTTCTTTGTGGTGATACTCTTCGCTAACAGCCAAAGGCGTGCCGGAACAAGTGTGTGCTGTATATAAACCACGACGAGAGCGTGGCGCTGTGGTTGTTGTGGGTGTCGTGTGCGTCGTGTGTTGGCCCAGGGGCTGCTGTCGCGGCAACAAGTAGACGCAGGAGTTTGAAGGATGGGCGTGATGAAAGACGGCGGCGCGCAAAAGAGCGGTCTCGGTTGGTCGAATCCGTCGGTTGTCGGCAACCGCACGAAGCAGCCTCGAGTTACTTATCAACAACACCACGCAAGCGTTCTTGGGTTTAACAAACAGAGAGATAAAGAGCGGGATCCAGCAGACTAGTTGGCATCACCCGGTCGAGCTGGCTGCTTTGGTCTATGGAAAGAAAGTAGACACGAGAACCTAGACAGAGCAGACACAATGCAGTCTGGCAAAGAGTGCGTTGCTGCGTGATCTGCCAGGACGTGTATTAAACAGAAGAAAGAAAGGAGAAGGACAGAAAGGAAGAGATAGAACCCAACATGGAAGATAAGCAAAAGAAAACCCAGCGGTGGTGACAAAGAAGAAGGAGGAGAAAAAGAAGAAAACGGCATTAAGTCGTCCCCAAGAGCCCGACTCGAGCCATTTGGGGGCGGCGTCGACCTGAGTCGAGCACGGTCGAGCAAATCGGAGGGCACGGGAGATAGTTTGCAGGTGTAGCACGACTAGCTGGTACCTTCTGAGGATCGCTTGTAGCAGCATATCTGGGCTCTGCTGGGCCTTCTCCGGGGATGGAGCAGCGCCCCGGAAACGAGCAAAGGCGCTGGCTTCAGCACCCGAGCGACCAAGAGCAGTACACCACAGTGGGGCCCAGGGGTTCAGCAGCGCTGCAGTAAAGCCCAGACGCTAAGACGTAGACGGGACTAGCAGGTGGCATTGGGCCCGGGCCCCTGGAGGTGGACCCTGCATCGGGGCCAGCATTTTGAAAGGCCAGGGCTGATTCTGGGGCACGCAGGGGCTTGGCTGGGGGTTGGTTTGGTGGTCGATCAAGTCAGTTGATTGCAAGACTCACCGCCTACAGCAGAACTTGTGGTTACTGGTAAATGCTGAATTCCACGGTAACGCATGTGCTGCATGCAGCAACAGACACAGCAGCTGGGTACTTAGCTGCGGGCTTGCTCGCCTACTGTGATCGGAAATGGAAATGGAGAATGCCAAATGCAAAACAGAAAAAGCGACAATCCAATCCAATTCAATCCCACATCTCCTTCCTCCACAAGCCCACAAGCCCACAGCCCACAGCCCACAGCCCGCCACCTACTCCTGAAGATCCAGGGTCCGAATCGCACTAAGAAGACTGCCAACGTAGATACCGACGTACCAAGAAAGCCCTTGCGCTAGGCCATTCCTGAAAGCGTCCTCTTTTGCCCAGGATGGCGTGCTGGGCATGCTGGGCGTGCTTCTTTTCATGCTCCTCAATTGGCTTTCGATGGTTTTTTTTTCTCTGCTAGTTGGCTGAGGTGGGCACGCCGATCTGTGGCGATACTTGGAGGGTTAGGGCTTCTGGGCTTAGGTGCAGTATGTCGTTCACAGCTTTCCTCACAAAAACGAGAAATCTACATAGATGTGCAGAGATCCATGCACGCCATTGCGCCAACTTGTTAGCTGCGGCCATGGAATCCTTTCCCGGGAATCAATGTCCAGCGTGTACTTCAACTCCGATGGCTATGCCGCTAAAATAATGGCTGACTGGAACTCATCCATCGATCTTTTTGGACTATATCACATGTCACCAGCTCGCATCTACCGGACCAACCACTCGCTTTTAATACAGAACCGGCAGACGAGAATGAATTTGCTGCGTGGTGGGTTCTGCGAACATTGAACATTGGAAGCTGGATTCTTTTTTCTTGCCCGTTTCAGTTTCAGTGTATCAGTCAGACATACCCCAACCAGATTGATTGATTAACGAGATGCTTGGTGTTGCCACAGCAGGGACCGAGCGATAGAATGAATTCTCCGATATCCATCTAAGTACTTCACTAGGGGCTCCGTCCTCGGCACGGGGTTCCACGGCAGTAGGTACGGCGGTACTTTCTGTCTGTCACGGTCATTTTTCTTTTGCTTCTCTTGACACTGACAGTCAGTGTTCATGGATTAATAGATGAATCTGGGTCATGTTTCATGTTGGCGATGCCAAGGCTGCGTTGATTTGTCGTGGGGAGATTATTCTTTTCTTTCTTTCTGGTCTTGAGAATCCGCTACGGACTTTGTTGGGTTGATTGATTGACACTGTATCCAGCTATCCATGCCTGCGCAGTACATTTGTCCGCTGGCAATTTCTGTTTCTGTGCTTATTGCGAGGTGAGGATGACTGCCGGCAGCACACTATTCGCAACCGGATAAATTTGTCCGTTGCCCGGGGTCCAGGGAGCCCAAACTTGACAATTGCCCGGCGGGCTGCTATGGCTTATCAATAGTCAGACACCAGACATTCGGCAAGTCGTGCTATAGGAGCTGAGGTTGATCTTCGTGTGCCGGACTCTTGCATGTTGTGGTATTTGTCGATCACGGCTTGACTCTGGATGCCGAAACGGAATCATCTCCACATTGACACGCGTCGGGAGAAGCAGAGAGAGTCGAGATCTAATCACTTGCATAATCTTGCCCTTGTATCCATCGGACAAGATCTCGCCACTTGTGTTCTGCTGCTGAACGGTGAATAGAACACCCGAGATGGAAAATCACGGCCACGGCCACGATGACGCTCCTCCAGGGTTACTTGAGCAGGACTCTTGACAATATCCATCCTGACAGTCAGCAATTATCCCCCCTGCAAAAGGTAAAAGCGGTCGCATGCGGTCAGGCCGGGGCTTGAGAAACCGTGCAACGCCAGGCGCAAGTCCTTCGCATGCCGAGCCGGTGCTTTGAGTAAATGCACGCCATACATACCTTGGCAGTGAGTGCTTGCATGCTGAATTGAGAAGATAATCAATCTAAATGCATTCCTGCCATTCGTAGACAGCTGCCTCAACATGGCAAATGGAATGTGCGAGTGGTGGTTAGAAGCTGATGAATCTTGGATACCAAAGACAAAATACGTGGCGAGTTGCCTGCATCCATTTTGTTCTGGAAGCATGATGCGAAATACCTCCGTGCCTGGCTGTTACCCTAGATGAGCTTGGCGTGGGCAGTTTTGATTATGTAAGTCCAGAAAAGTACTTGGGTACACCACCTGGCATCGCAGATCTTGGAGCTTGGAGCTTCCATCTCGCAACGTTTTTGACGCTTCGTCTCAGCCAATTTCTCAGACATCGTCTCGTCTGGCAGAGTCACGCTGCAACGTCTACACAGCATGGCAGTGCCCGTAAGCTCAAGTGCTGTCAATATGAGTTCAACTGGCAGGCAAAGGAGCTCTCGAGCATGACGGCCTCTACCTGCCAAACAAGCAAACTGATGCTGATCCAGCAAGGTCCTCGTTGTTCTCGTTGTTCTCGTTATTGTCATCTTTCTTTAAGCTCGTCGCCGTTGTTATTGCAGTCGATCTGAGGCCTTGTCTCTTAGTCATCAGCCACGACGCTACGTCGAGATGATGATCCTACCACTCCGCTGCTCTGAGAGTTGGCAGAGAAACGCGTGCTCCATCTCTCGCGTCTCACCTGCTTAAGCCATACTGCGCGCCGTTGTGTCGCACGCACGCATACACGTACTGCAACCACTCAACAGCCTCTCCACAATATCGCACGTACCATACCGCGCATATCGATGCCGTGCCGCTTGCCACATATCACATACTTACAGTAGTACATGCGTGAGCGGGTCGATCACCGCTCTACCTGTGTGTTCGGATGCAAGCTTGGCAACATCGCACTATCCCGACCCGCGCTGATTCCCAATCGCTGGCCGCGAAGTGAGAGGGCTGTGAGACACGCCATCAGACAAGTCCGCTGTCGACGTTCGTCTCAGAGAGAGTCTTGCAACTTCGGTAAAGTGTCCCTTTGACGCAGAGCTCTCTATGCACTGTGAGAAGTCAGCATGAGAGGCTTTGAATGAGTCTGGACATGCTTGGATTATGGCGACCCATGTCTTCGACCTTCGGCATCGCGGGGGTGTTCTTAACATGAGTGACAGAGTTGGCGCTGTCAACTGGTGCATGGAGGGGAGTGGTTCTTGAAGCTCCAAGATCCTCGGCAAACAACAATGCGTCCGATATGTCTGTCGCGAGTATCCTAAGACTTGTGATCGCCAGCAACTGTATCAACATGTCTCTCTGGCTGAAGGCCGTCTGCTTCATTGGCAGCTTGTCTGTGCACTTGAAAGTGATCCAGAATCGACTCGCAGCAGTAGCAGTACGAAGATGAGAAGGACCAAGACAGGTCCTTGCAGTATTATTATACTGGCTCGGACAGTCTCAGGCTCGTCACCGCCGACTCTTATGATGTGCTCTGGCCGGAACCACAATTCATTACAGCTTTGCATACTGCGGCCTACTCATAGCACTGTATCGGCTGTGTTATACCAGTCTCGACCCTTTTGTCTGGGGACCCACGGGCCATCGACAACCTCTTATGCACTGCTGTGCATATCTGCGTCGCAGTGTTACTGATTATCTGAATCGACTCGCTGTATGTGCGCAGTGGATTTTGCGATCAGTAACAATACGTGCCGAAAGACATTGCGCCTTCAGCATAAAGCATTGTGTGGCAGGGACGGCGTTCTGAAAGTCACGGACAGGGGTCGATTGAATATCGAGAACCTCGTGATGGGCTCAAGCCTGTGTCGCCTAGACAAGGAGACGACGGAGGTACTAAATACTGGATATGCTCAAGCACGACAAGCTTGTTTCCCCGAGGTTTTTGCGAGCAGATGATGGAGCACGCCAATCAGGACATTATATACGGAAAACAAGGCCAAGCTGCAGGAAAAGGGGAGATACTAATAATTATTTGCGATTGCGCCGTCACGCCATGCAGATTGCATATGAGCGTTTTTTTTCAAGGGCTGATACTGGCCTCTTCTGGGCCTGAAAAGACAACAATTTCCAGCTTGGACCACAACAACAGATTTTACAAGTCGTCAGCACCGGACCGGCCCGGCTCGGTCGGCACTCTTACAAGTTGAAGAACTAGCAGTCTAGCTGTCTCCGAACAGGCCAGGATAGAAGCACTACGTGATTTGACTTGCCTGTTGGGATCACGCCTGTTGGCCCTGGAGCAGTTCGCCAAGTATATGCCCGCGAAAGACCTTGTGGTATATGCGGGGTGCCAAGATATCACTCACCACAAGCTCCATATCCCCATAGTCTCAACACCATCCCCAGAGCTTCTGATTTTGCTCCGCCGAGCTTGCCCACAGTCTAAAGACTCGGCACTACCTTATTGTGGGGCTCAAACTGGCGCTGCAGTGTTCCTGTGACCGCTCCATTACCGATATCGACAAGTTGATGCCAGCAGGATGGTGGAACCAGCAGGCCATTATGTGCAACCTCAATATGTGAAGCGGGTCGGTGAGGGCTTCAGTAGCTGCGTGTCGACGTTAGACCGAGTCCCTGTTGCGCGGCATGCTGGAGACATGGCACGAATCACCAGCACTGCAAAGCATATATAAAGAGGTCAAACCCAACCATGTGTTGCGAATATGGAAAGCACTAAGCCATCCTTGACCTAGAGCTCTTTACTGTGCTTTCTGTCCTAGTCAAGATGAAGATCCAAGTTGCTCTCTACGCTGCTGTACAGGCTGGCTTGGTGTTCAGTCAGACCACCAACGGCACAGAAACTCCATCCGAGGTGCCCTACTATGGACTCAGCCCTCCTGTATACCCAAGTCGTGAGTCTCACAGCACCCCGAGCCCACTTCTGTGAATGTTAAGAACCGCTTGACGTGGCATGTACACTAACGACATTTTATCCTGGCTCAGCCGCTAGCAATGGCTCTTCGAGCACACAGTGGTCGGCTGCTTATAAACGCGCCAAAGCCCTCGTCGCCCAGATGACGCTGGAAGAAAAGACCAACCTTACTCGTGGCGTCACGGGCAGCTGTATTGGTACTACTGGTTCAGTCGAGCGTCTGGGCATTCGCTCGCTTTGTCTGTCCGATGCCCCTGATGGCATTCGGGGCCAGGAATTCGTGTCATCTTTCCCGGCTGGGATACACGTAGCCGCGACATTTGATCCAGATCTGATGTATAAGTACGGCGTGGCCCTGGGCGAGGAGTACCACGCCAAGGGAATCAATGTGGCTCTTGGTCCTGTTGCAGGTCCTTTGGGACGTATCGCTCGAGGAGGAAGAAACTGGGAAGGTCTGTCGAATGATCCGTACTTGGCCGGCATTGGCATGGGTGCCATCACCACAGGCATCCAAGAGCGTGGTGTGATTGCCACAGCAAAGCACTGGCTGTTGAATGAGCAAGAGTTCCGTCGCACAAACACAGACGCCGGTGAAGCCATGAGTTCGAACGCGGACGATCGCACACTGCACGAGTTGTATGCGTTCCCCTTTATGAACGCTCTTCGCGCGGGCGCGGGCGCAGTGCTCTGCGGCTATAACCGAGCGAACCAATCGTACGCATGCCAGAATTCAAAGCTGCTCAATGGCGTCCTCAAGACCGAGCTGGGATTTGAGGGTTTCGTCGTCAGCGACTGGGCGGGCCAACACTCGGGCGTTGCCTCTGCCAATGCCGGCCTCGACTTGGTGATGCCCGACGGCGGATACTGGGGCGACAATCTCACACAGGCCGTGACCAACGGATCCGTGAGCGCAGACCGACTCGACGACATGGCCACGCGCATCCTCGCCAGCTTCCATCTGCTGGACCAGGAGTACTCGTACCCCCTCCCGTCTATTTACACCAATGCGCAAAAGCACTTTGCCGTTGACGCGCAGTCCTTTGACCACGCCGAGCTCATCCATCAGATCGGCGCAGCAGGGACAGTGCTCGTCAAAAACGTCAACAACACGCTGCCCTTCAAGAAGCCGCGCTATCTGGCCGTATACGGCTACGACGCGACCGTAAAGGCATCACCATGGGATAATTATCTTAGATTTGGTGGAGGATACGAGGTCAATTTTGGCTGGTCCACGCTCAACGGCACGATGATCACGGGCGGCGGATCTGGTAGCAACACGCCTTCGTACGTGATTGACCCGTTCATGGCCGTTTCGCAGCGCATTGCGCAGGACAAGGGCACGCTGCGGTGGGATTTCTGGTCTGAGAACCCGTCGCCTGCGTTTGTCAATGCCGAACACTGTCTTGTCTTCATCAATGCCTATGCGTCCGAGTCGTTCGATCGGACAAGCTTGAAGGATGCGTTCAGTGATAATCTGGTCAACAATGTTGCTGCCAATTGCTCAAGCACGATTGTGGTGATTCACAATGCCGGTTAGTACCTCCAAGTTACCAGTATCTCATATCCAACAAACTTGAAAGACTAAGATTGATGCCACGCTCTAGGCATCCGCGTCGTCGACGAATGGATCGACAACCCCAACGTCACAGCCGTCATCTTCGCCGGTCTCCCAGGCCAAGAAACAGGCCGCAGCATCGTCTCTGTTCTCTATGGCGAAATCAACCCCAGCGGCCGGCTGCCCTTCACCGTCGCCAAAGCCGAATCCGACTACGGCACGCTGCTCAACTCAACCGTCTCATCGGACTACTTCCCTAGCATCAACTTCACTGAGGGCGTTTTCACCGACTATCGCGCCTTTGACCGCGAGGGTATCGAGCCGCAGTTTGCGTTTGGCTATGGTTTATCATATACGACGTTTGAATATGCGGATCTTACTGCGAGTCTTCTTGGCACTGCTGCTGGGGCCAGTGCCGGAAACAGCAGTGTCACCATCTCCGAGTACCAGATTCGAGCGTCGCGATTGTGCAAGGCGGACACCCGGATTTGTGGGATACTCTTGCGGTTGTGACCTGCACAGTATCCAACACAGGTGCTTTGGACGGTGCCGAAGTCGTGCAGTTGTACGTGAGCATCCCAGCCGAGGACACACCCGTGCGGCAGCTACGTGGGTTCCAGCGCGTGGGCCCGCTGGCACCCGGGGAGGGGAGACGCGCGGTGTTTGAGCTTACACGGAGGGACCTCAGTGTGTGGGATGTGGTTGCGCAGCAATGGCGGCTGCCAAGAGGAGAGTTTGGATTGTTTGTCGGCGCGAGCAGTCGGGATTTTAGAGTGAATGGGACGATTACGATTTAGATGTCATTGGTGAGGCTGCTGTGTTTGTGCAATCGGAGTCCCTGGACGCACATATTTTAAGCCGCGATAGACGACTCTGTTTTCAAATACGTTACATCGTTAGCTTGGTGTGGTGTTTTGTTTTAGCATGAATGTTGCCATGCACAATGTATGAGTGTCGCATGGATCTTTGCATTTTCCCAAGCGCTGCGATAATGGTCGAGAATGCAGCGACAGAAAGGAAACCGCTCAGCCTCCCCCGTCTAGACGCCGACGAGATCTCTTTTCTGCTGATACAATTTTTGCATTTCAGCTGCACTGAAACGACATATAAATACACCTCGTATACGACTGACAGCAATTCACTCGCAACCCACAGACGCCAACGCATTGAAATCGAACAGCAAGCAAGGCCAACCAGCAAGTCGCCCAGCAAGGGGTCCATTCCAATTCCAAACCCAAAAAATAAGCCGGGCGCCTCGCCCTGCTTCACTGCCCCTGGCGTTTACTTCTTCCAAGGTGGCAGTGACGTCAGCTAACATGGCATCAATCCATTGCCACCGTACCTATCCTTGGCATCCAACTGCCCCCAACCATCCATTGCTGCTGAAGAAGAAGAACAAGAAGAAGATCTGCCAATGATTTGTGTGCATACATTGATACACGCATGCTATTATCGACATTCGAACTGTAATTTCCAAGGTTTTCGGGTCTAGAATGCATGATTGACTGACGATGCGTTTGCATGACAACGTGGAGTGAAGCAGGGTTACGGATACATGGGCAGTTGGTAGATCTATAAGTTCTTCCTCCGTCTTGCTCCTTGCTCATGGCACTTGAACGTGCTGCACTCTGGCTCGATTGACTTTTTTTTTTTTTAATATCTTCATGTCAAGCTATACTATACGATACCCGCGACTAGATTCAGTTTTAGCTTATTTTCCTTCTGGACCTTGACAGATCATCATCCAGACTGTTGATGCCGTTCACGCCTCGGACCGTCCCTGAGTTAGCTCCATACTCCATCTAAACCCAATATATATATATATATATATATATATATAGACACGACACCAAAGCACATCATCTCAACCTCCACCATGAAGTCCCGAATGACAACCGCCTTCCCATCTCTCTCATGGAAAGCCGGCTTCCTGGCGGCCCTCGCAACCATACCACCACCCACAACAGCAACCTCCACCACATCCACATCCAAGCGCGGCCTCGCCTACCTCGGCGACACTCACACCGGTGACGATGAGCTCCTCTACTCCGCCAATTCGTCCCTAGCCTGGTACTACAACTGGTCCCCGAACGCCATCACCACCATCCCCTCTTCCCTCCCCTTCGTGCCTCTCCTCCACGGCCTTGCAGATGCAAGCTCCTCCACCCTGCAATCCACCCTCGGCGCACTGCCCTCAACATCCACACACCTCCTCACCTTCAACGAGCCAGACGGCACAACCGACTCGGGCGGCAGCGCCATCAGCCCATCGGACGCAGCCCAGGCCTACATCGACGACATCGTGCCGCTGCGCACCGACTCATCGCGGGAATGGCTCATCTCGCACCCTGCCACCACGGGCTCCGACTCGGGCCTCTCCTGGCTGCGTGAGTTCAACGCTTCGTGCTGGGAAATCGACGCCGAGAATGGCTGCCCGCTTGATTTTGTCGCGCTGCATTGGTACGGCGACTTTGCGGGGCTTGCATCGTGGTTGGGCACGCTGTATGAGTTTTACGTGACGAACGGCACAAGTTCATCATCGTCCTCGTCGAGCCAGAATCTTACCTTTTGGATCACGGAGATGGCGCTTCCACAGGCGAGCGCGGATGAGACCCTTGCTATGATGAATCAAAGCTTGTCGTATCTCGATTCGCTGAGCTATGTCGAGGCGTACGCGTGGTACGGCACGGACCGGAAGAGCAGTTCTTGGGATGGCTACACGGGTGGGAATGTTGCGGTGTTTACGTCGGGCGGTGCGTTGACGGATGTGGGCGCGCTGTATCTCGGTGGCGAGAAGGATGGGTTCAAGGCGGGGATGAAGGGTGCTGCCGGACGTGGGTTTGGTGTCTCGTGGGCGGCTGCTGTGCTGGCGACAGTCGGGTTTGCGCTGAGCATGTCGTGATGTGGTGAAAGCACGAGTGTTGGTCAGTTTTGGTGTTGAGTCGTGACAGAGGCTGGTGCTTTTGAAACCCCTACGGCTCCGTGTATGCCGTCCAGCCATCTTGACTACTTCTTGTTCTTGTCATATACCCTGGGAATCGCGTTCCCCATCATATCTTCAAAAGCGCCCACTCTTGGGATTGTCGATATACCACAACGGCATAATCATATCTTCTGTCTCATTCAGTCTCTTAGCATCAATCCAACACATGGCTTTTTTTGTTTTTGTTTTTTGCAAAACAGCGCGAAGACACCCCAAACCAGAAGACGGCGATCAGGTTTCGCCGAGTCCACCAAGTTTGGCATGTCTCCTCTCTTTCCAGTCGGACCAGACAGTCTTAGTCTTGGTGCTGCTCATCATAGCTCGTCCCGCATCCGCAAAACGGCCATCAGCCCGTTGCGCACTCATCAAACATACATGTGAACAGCTCCATCTTTGATAGCAAGACCCTTGGTACCTCGGTTCCATCCGCTTCCGCTTCGTCTCCGCTCTTCTAAGCAAAACCAAAATCAACGCAAGGCGGTTAAATTCGCGAGGAGTGCGACCAAGATTGGTTCGTTCGCTGACTGGCTGCCCCATTAGGGCGCAAGGGGGCGTCTGGCACACAGGCTTCGCGGTAGGACCCGTTCCAGGTCGGAAACTCAGTAGAGACTTTGGGACCATCAACTCCTTCTCTTTGAGCAGACGAAGTGATCTCGACCAATCGGGACCCTGCTGCTGAAAAGAGAAGAGATCCTCTTTTCGTCGTCAACCTTCCCCAAGATTGTGATTTGGCCAAGTTTTAATGACCCTGTATTCGGCTGCAGGCAGAGCCTGGGCCAGCGGGAACTGCTTCCATACATGTGGTCTAGCCTCATCTGGCAGCAGCCAAGGCAATTTGAGCAGGGCACGCGCGGTCGGAACCCCCGTGGCCTGTACATACATTCTGAAGGATCACTATACTCGATAGGCATGTATGTCGGTACGGAATACCTGTGCGTTTGCTGAACCAGTCGTGCAAAAGTCCAGGGATTCGAGGTCGCTTCCCCTGGTCATACACGTGTATCCATGTGCTACCGATTCGAGATCGGGCATCGAGAGCGCCCGCGTACAATCGGCTGCGTCTGACTTGCAGCGTGGCATGTTGGTGCGTTCTGACAACATTTCTGGCCTTTTTTGTCTCCACCGCCCAGCAGGGTTAAGAATGAGTGGCACAACTTCGTACGGAGAGGCACATGGGTCCCACTTTGTGGTTTTTTTTTTGGGGGGGGGGTTCGAGGAGAATCCGTTCCAAGCGAGGCTGGAAAAGCAAGCGCTGACAGATGAATGAGCAGAACAACCCCTAGAGGACAGACACAAAAGAGTATTGTGCCAAGACACGCGCAGCCGACTGAGGCACGTCGTGGCGGCGCAGTCATATCTCACAGCCGAGTTAATGGAGTGCTGATGGTGCTCCTCTGTGTAGTTAGCTCTTACCCAGCGCATGTGCAAACTCATCACCCCGTGCTAGTTGTGCTCTGTCGAGTAGTAAGTATACTTATGCTTACTGTAGAAAAAATCGTTGTGCCGCACTTGTGTGGGATGAGGCAAGTGATTTCGCCGGCATGACACAGTAGCACTCGGCTGCCCTTTTCAGCGCCTGACATTGCTGGGAGCGCACTGCTGGGAGCGCACTCTCTGCTAGCTTTCCGATGAAAATCCGTGGCTTCGGCCGCTTTCGTCGCAGCTGGCGTGGACTGCAAGACTCGCTCTCGCCCAGTGTCCTTATATCGCAAGGCTCGCTTTCGCCTAATTGTGCGTCCTGCCTCTTTGGCTCTGCTCAGTCTCAACCCGGAAGCTGGACATACGTAACAAGCCAGAAGGTGTGGAGAGAGTTTCGGACAATTCATGATGGTTACTGCAGAGGATTTGTGATTTTGTCTTTGCTTTCTCCTCTTTCGAAGCGGCACAAGCAGAAACCCAAGTCGGAGAGTTTTCTCAACTCGACACCTATTGGGGACGGCCTTTGCTGCCGTATAGGCAACCGCCTTTCCGGTCCAGGTTGGGCTGAACGGGCCGTCCATCTCGAGATTTCCCATCCACGCCCTTCCGCAGGCCGGTATCTGCTGCGTCCATTATGGCTATCATGATCGATATATCGACTTCGAGTCAGATCGCGATGGTCATCGTCGCGGTCCTGTTTGGCGGCATCTCCACCACTGCAGTCGGGCTGCGACTTTTGGCGGCGCGAATCTCCCATCGTCACCTTGATGCGAGCGACTACTGCATTCTAGTCGCATGGCTCCTCACCTTGGGCTTGATGGTGACATGTGTGTTGGGTAAGAGGCTCTGGATCTGCTGGAAATTCTCAAAGTAACTGACCTTTTTTTTGGTGGCAGAAGCCGTACTGGGCGGGTTTGGTTGGCACGAAACTGATATTCTCAGCCAATTTGGACCAGACCCAATCGTGCAATATCACAAGGTGAGCTTAACTGTCGCTCTGACAGACATTGGAGTGCCGGTGATCGCGAAGATCGAATATCAGCTAACACGAGCAGATCATACCACCTCTCGAAATGCTCTGGAACCTCTCTCTCACCGTCATCAAGCTGTCGGTGCTCCTGTTTTATATCAAGGTCTTTGCTGTGACGTCCATTGTACTGCCCGCCAAGATCCTCATGGGCTTGATTGTGCTCCTTGGTTTCTCCGGATTTCTGAGCACGGTTTTCATCTGCCACCCCTTTGCGTACAACTGGGATCTCGAAATCCAAGGCGGCTATTGCGGCAGCCAAAGTGCCTTGTTTGCCGCTTTTGGGATGTTGAATATCGCAACAGACGTGATGGTGCTCGCCATGCCGATTCGAACTCTGCTGGGCCTGCGGATGCCGGTCTGGAAAAAGTCGTGCCTGCTGGCCACTTTCACGATGGGGTTCTTGTGAGATGAAATTTTCTCCTTCTTTTTCCCTGCTTGGCACCCCACATGATTGCTGATGCTATGTGTCAAGAACATGTATTGCCAGCATCGTCCGGCTGGTATACCTTGCCAAGATCGATTACAATGACGTGACGTACACATCAGTGGTGGCAGTCCTTATGACGGCTGTCGAGCCATCGTTGGCAGTCATGCTGGCCTGCATTCCACTGCTTCGGCCACTCCTTGGGCACAACAGACGGCCTGACCCCATAGTGAACCCGGCCAAGAAGAGCATTGGTTTTTCAACGTGGATGTCGAGTGCATGGAGCCGAAGCAAGAGCTTCAACTCGTCTAAGAAGAGGAGTGAATCGACAATCTTGGGCAGCGGACGCAGCACCGCGGGCAGCAGACTGGTGAGGCTCGAGTCGACAGAGGCGGCATCGTCGGCCAACCACTCGCGAGCAGCCATGATGAGGTACGACTCGGACGATGCTATGGAGCTGCGATATGTCTTGTTCCCAGCTGAAGGCGTCTCTCACCACGTGCACGTCGAGGCTGTGCCGGCCGCAGTGCGAGAGCGGGTTGACTTCGACGAGGTGGTCCAGCAGCAGGTGCAGAACATCGAGGCGGCTGCTCACAGGCTGAGCCACAGTCGGCGTCGCAGCAGCACGGTTGGCATCGCCATCTTGGTCAAGCAGGAGTGGAACGTCGAGCACGAGCCGGTTGTTGCGCAGTGAAACGACAGCAGTCTCGCTCTTGACGAGTATGTTTCGAGTGGTTTTTTGTGATTCGAGTCGGCCAAACCTTGGATCTGTGGAAGGAGGCTGGCCAGGGTTCCAAGGCTGCCAGGGTTGCCCGGGTTGTGACTGGCCGTGGTTGGCTACGATTGGCTGGCAGTCCTCATAAGTACCCAAGTACCCGCCTAGCCGCGTGAGCTGCTGCAGGGGCCCGGGATTTAAGCTTGGGACCCCGAGCAGCCGCCCCGCAGAAACGCTAGTCCTCATTAGGACGAGGCTGCTACCAAGCAACAAAAGGTGGACGTCACGACTTTCAAACGCGGTTTCCCAACAAGCCATGGTCAATGTTGTCCTCACTCCCAACCCTTGGACTGACCTTGAGCTGCATTCCAGTCCATTCCAGTCCATTCCAGCCTTCTCGCTCGTTGTGTTGCTTGATCTTCACCGATACTGCCCACGATGGCTTCGCAGAAGGCTATGACCAAAGCCAAAGAGGAGGCGCATGGCTACGAGTTCTTTGGCCCGTGAGTGTGATCACTGAGCTTGCTCCTCTCCTGCTCGACGCATCAAGGGGTGATTGAAAATTCAAGGCTGATGATGAGTAAAACTGACTTTTCATCGCAGTCCTGGCGCTGCCGTCATCTCGTTTGGCCTTCCTCTTGTGCTGTACACCTTTGCCTTTGCCTGCAACGACGTCTCAGGCTGCCCAGCCCCCTCGCTGCTGTCCCCAACGACACTCAGCCTCGAGCAGTTGAAGCATGAAGTGGGCTGGCCTGCAAACGGTGCTGCTGGCCTGTTCAGCCTCGAGGCCACTGGCTGGACACTGGCATACTACCTCTTCAATGCGATCCTCTACCGCGTTCTGCCTGCTACGGTAGCTGAGGGCAGTGAGCTCTCCAGCGGCGGTAAGCTCAAGTACAGGCTCAACAGTATGGCAACCCTTTCCGACACTCCTCGAGCCCGTCTGTCATGTGGCAATGCTAAGTACTATTTGCTGTAGGCTTTAGCTCCATCATCTTCACCCTGGTGCTGTGCCTGGCTGGCACTCTGAAGCAGGGTGCGGAGTTTCCCGTCTGGACATACATGACCGACAACTACGTACAAATACTGACCGCAAACATCCTCATTTCGTACGCGTTGGCGACCTTTGTCTATGTCCGCTCCTTCTCCGTCAAGGCTGGCAACACAGAGGGCCGTGAGCTGGCCGCCGGTGGCCATTCGGGCAACGTACTTTACGACTGGTTCATTGGTCGTGAGCTGAACCCTCGTGTCACCCTTCCCTTTGTCGGTGAGATTGACATCAAGGAGTTTATGGAGCTGCGCCCTGGCATGCTCGGTTATATTCTCTACAACTGTGCCTTTATCGCCAAGCAGTACCGCACCTATGGTTTTGTCAGCGACAGCATTGCCTTCGTCACCATCATCCAGGCCATCTACGTGCTCGATGGCGTCTACATGGAGTCTGCCATTCTGACGACCATGGACATTACTACAGATGGCTTCGGCTGCATGCTTGCCTTTGGCGATCTGGTCTGGGTCCCCTTTTTCTACAGTCTGCAGACCCGGTATCTGTCTGTCTACCCCGTGGTCCTCGGTCCACTACACCTAGTTGGTATGACGGCACTTCTTGTGGCTGGCTTCTCCATGTTCCGCCTGGCCAACTCGCAAAAGAACAACTTCCGCATCAACCCCGAGGACTCGCGTGTGGCGCACCTCAAGTATATTGAGACCAAAACGGGATCGCGGCTCATCACATCCGGCTGGTGGGGTGTTGCTCGTCACATCAACTACTTTGCAGACTGGCTGCAGTCATGGCCTTATTGCCTGCCCACGGGAATGGCAGGCTATCTGATCCAGTCGGCAGGCACCTATGCGGAGGGTGCCATCCGCATGGCTGACGGACGAGAGGTTATCCAAGGGGCAGCCAGGGGCTGGGGCATGATCTTTACGTACTTTTACGTTGTATACTTTGCCGTGCTTCTTGTGCACCGTGACAGACGCGACGACGAGAAGTGCCACCGCAAGTATGGCGCAGACTGGGAGCAGTACAAGAAGATGGTTCGATGGAGGATCATCCCTTACATTTACTAGAATGTGGTGTAGCCTGAGATATCAGAGGATTTGGAATATCTGTTTCGACGTAGAACATCTCCCATTCCATAGTAAGAACATGTCGAGTGTGTCAGGCATAGCCGAAATGTAATAGAGCAGTCATCAGGAATGTCTCTTGAATTGCTCTCAATCAAAGCTCAACCATCCTCCCGATCCATAATTGAGGGTTAGGGTTCCCCAGATCAGCCGAGGTACCTTGTATCCTTGGGCCCCCCACACCCCCCTGGCGAGCTGACGTCTCGCGTTACTAAATTGGCGGCCGTGACAAGTGTCCCCTGTATTCCAGTCTTCAGTCTTCTTTGCCCTCGACACTTTTGCATTCCCGTGAAGTCGCCCTACGTTTTGGATTGAGTGGCTGGCCCAAGCGAACCTCGACGCCGACCGAGTATCGACGGCTTCTTCGTTTCTGTTTTTTTCAATTATTCTTGTCTGTCTGCCCATCACAACTCGCAAAACACCGCGCAGCATACCATCCAGCGTTCATTGCCCGACCTCCAAAGATTCCAGCCAAGCAAGAAGAAGAAGCACAGGGCAAGTCGGCTCAACCCTCGCCGACCCACGACGATCCGATCCAATCCAACCGACTTGTCGCTTGCTTGCTTCGCTTGATCCACACCAGGTTCCGGACGAGACGAACCGTCGAATCACCTGCATCGACATCCATCTCACAGGGCCAGAGCCCGTCGGGGTCCCTCTCTCAGCTTATCAGGCAATTAGAACTGCGCCCGCTGTAGCCGTTGCCGCTGCCGTTTATTTGGCCTCCCGTTTGCTTAGCCTGCTTTGCTAGAAAGAAGCCTCGCCAATTGCTTGCGATACTCTCTCGCACAACCAATACACGCACTTCCGATATCTCACCCGCCATGGTGTCGCACCCTCGCCTGCTGCTCTGGGCGGCAGCCCTCCTCCTCAACGGCCCCTCGCTTGCTTCCGCCGTTGCCGGGACCGCTGGTAGTGGCAGCAGCTCGTCCGACGAAAAGCCGGCGATCACGACAACAGCCTGTACCGCCATTTCAACAAAGGGCGGCTCCTTCTTTGACCTGCGACCGGATATCGCCGTCGCGAGCAAAAAGGATGGCAAGAGCACTGGTAGCTACAAGCGCGCGCCGACAGAGGACTATTACATCAAGGGCTACGACTACAACTACAACTTTACGATGAACATCTGCGAGGCTGTGCTGAAGCAGCCTGAGGATGTCGTTGGGCTGGAGACGAGCCAGTATAAGAATATTAGCGCTTACTATACGACAAAGGATGGCAACACGTATTCGATAGGGTAAGAAGAAAAAAAAACCCCATTCCGGGATATGGGCATCTTTCTAGAAGCCGAAGGTAAAGAAAACATCTGGACTAACACGACATCCGCGCAAATAGACAACAAAACGCAACCCTCACTCCCCGAGGCAGCCAGCTCGTCCTGCAGTATTCAGGCGGCTCCCCATGTGGTCCCTCCTCCTCATACAATTCCAAACGAAGCGCACCAGTCCACGAAGGCGCAGCCTACCGCGACTACGACGACGAAGAAGAACAATCCCGAGAGTACGATGAAACCTACGCCAATGACAGCCACTATTCGTACAGCAGCACCAACAGCCCCAGCAATAGTAACAACAACAAAGCCTCCAGCTATGCAAGCTCGCTCGATACCATAACCATCGCCAAAGACACAACCCGGCGCAAGTCTGCCACCATTGCCTTCCGCTGCGATCGCGACTCAGTGACGTCGACGCCCACCATCTCATTCGTCGGCGCCGACCCGGACGAGTGCAACTATGTCTTTGTCGTCCGCTCGCAGCACGCCTGCGCGGGCGTCGAGCCTCATAAGCCCGGCAGCGTCGGTCCGGGCGGTGTGTTTGCTATCATCATGTTTATTGCCATTATCGTCTATTTCGCTGGTGGCATGTTTTACCAGCGCAATGTGATGAATGCGCGTGGGTGGAGGCAGTTGCCGAATTATACCTTTTGGGCGGGCATTTGGAATTTTATTTCGGTAGGTCGTCTTCTCCCTCGTCCATGAACAAACAATCAAACAATACTAACCCTCTCTTCCTTTCATCTAGGACTTCGTCATAATCCTCACCTCATCATGCGCACGATTCCTACCCAACCGCCGCGGCTACCACTCACTTTCAAGATCACCAAACATGGGAAGGAGTCGCGAAGACGAAGATAGGCTTATTGGGCAACTTGACGAGGAGTGGGATGATTGAGAGGTTTCGAAAATAGATGTTTGGAAGAAAGAATGTATGGACTCAGGGGTTCGTCTCATTTGGTCTGATACAAATGGAAGAAAGATAAGCTTGTATTCCAAGGTTTCTTTCTTTTCTCCACCGCTTGAGTATTCATTCGTGTATTACACTTTGACGGTGTTTTATCTATTTATTGCGGCTAGTGAGTAGGGAAACAGAAGGGCCAGAGATAAGTCGCAGAAAGATAAAAAGAGACAAGCGATGAAATCCTTGAAAGTGGGACAAGACAATACAAGGCGAAACAGAGCATTTGGAACTCGCAAACTGGGATTGGTTGGGAAGGCGTTTGGAAGGTTTGGTTTTGGTTTTGGGTTTCATTCCCCTGCCTTTTTACTTTGCTTTGGCGATTTTCAAATGTTTGTTCAAGTTGCCACTACCTTGTCGTTTCTATTTTACGCCTTCTTTCAAAGAATGAAGATGGGAGATGTGGAAGAAACAGGATGGATGGGATGAAGATGGCACACACACACACACACACAGAGAGAGAGAGAGAGAGAGAGAGAAAAGGAGCCTTGCCTAGGAAAGCAAGCAGGAGTCTTTCCTCCTCTCTCCGTCGTCGGTCATTGATTTGGTCCCAGCGCTTGTTTCGCCATCTTCCCTTCAGCTACTTTACTATCTTACTATATGTATTCTACGTCCAATTTTCCCCTCTTGCGGATTCCGTTCCTCAAGACCTTGGGTCCTGGGCCCTGGGTTCTTTGGGCACAGCGTTTCTCTACCACAATGTTGAATGGATCGGATTCATCGGACTCGTGGTCCTTGAGGTTCAATGTATAAGCTGCCAAAAGATGAGAAGAATCTCGACATGTCATAGAAAAAAAGAAAGAAAAAAAGAAAGAAAAAAAGAAGAAAAAAACCCTAACTTTGGTCTCGCGTTTTCATGTCCCAGAATTCTACAGTAGTTGCCTGGAGGAGTGCTTGCGCGGTATTTCGGTTTATAAATATTCTCTTAATTAGTGACTGGTGGGCTCAAGGGGTGTTTAAGCACTTGAAACCAGTACAAGGACTGAACTGCCTCGACATTTACAATATGCTCGGGTTGCCAGAGGATGTCAACACGTTCATCTGGATATGAAGATACAGCATCGAGTGCTATGATATGGCGTACTGCATGCGTAAGATCGGATCTCTCAAAGTAGATCACAATAAGAGCCAGTATGGGTTACTTAATCAACACACGTATATTTCAATAGTTATTATCTATCAAGAAGACAAATCCAGCTCTGCCCAACTGCAAATCCCCATCTACAGTAGCAGCAATGATTTGTTACTCTTCTCTTGTACTTTGTATTTTCTTGCCCACGTATGCATTTCTCCTGCCCTTGACTTGATTATAACAACAATATCAAGTCACGTCATCACACAGCTACGACAACGTAGCACTTAAATCCAACAATCGACTACTCCTTCCCACATACACCGTCTTGGGATACTCGCTCACAAACCAGTTTTGGCTCTCGGTATCCCAATTACTCAAATCCCTCCTCGTCAAATCAACGCTAAATGTCGCCGTCTCACCTGGAGCAATAGCCTCCAAGCGCTCAAAGCCACGCAGCACCACGCGCGGGTCGTCGGGCCCGCCGAGGCCCAAGTACAGCTGCGGGACTTCGTCGCCTTCCACGCTACCAGTGTTGGTCACCTCGGCGGTGACGGTATAGAGAACGTCCCACAGCGCAGGGTTGCCGCCGGGGCCGCCCGATGCGGGCAGACGTGGCTGGGCGTCAGAGGCGGTTGCGTTGGCAGGCAAGAACTCGACCGCCGAGGAGCCGTACTCGGGATCCTTGGAGGCTGCGGCAAGAGAGTCGGTACTGTTAAGATAGGGGTAGATGTAGGCTGTAACATAGTCGAACTCGCCATCAGGAAAGGCGTAGTCGGTCAGCGTGGTGGAGTAGTTGGCGCTGCCGATAATGGGTGCCGCGGAGGAGTAACCTGTGGTCGGTGTGTAGGTGCTCGCGTTGCCCTTTGTGACTTGGATGTTGGCGTAGCTGAAGGTGGTGTAGGAAAGACCAAAACCAAACTCGTAAATGGGTGTGGCGTTGGTCTTGTCAAAGTAGCGGTAATCAATAAAGACACCCTCGGTAAAGTCGTCTTGCGGTGCTTCAGCGCCATTGTTGGGCTCGTAGAGGATGTCTGTGCCGTAGCTTTCGCGAGTCGCACCCCAGGTGAACGGTGTGCGGCCGGCAGGGTTAACGTCACCGTAGAGGACGTCGACGAGCGAGTGGCCGGATTCCTGGCCGGGAAGACCAGCCCATACGATGGCGGTGATGTTTGGGTGGTCATACCAGTCTGTCACAAGCACAGGGCCGACGCTGTGGATCACGACAATAGTGTTATTGTTGATCCCAGCCACGGTCTTGATAAGCTCGTCGCCGTTCTGCCAGAGTGTCAGGTTGTTGCGATCGCCTAGGTTGCCGTCGACGTTAATGTAGCCCTCGCCACTATCGGCATTGGCAAAGACGATAGCTGTGGCACCGGCCTGGCGCACCAGAGCTTCTATTTGAGTGGTGGCATAGTTGTCCAAGATGCTCTCGTAGCGGCCGCCGTCAGACAGGACCTTGCTCTGGAGCGCGCTGTCGGGAGTGACAAGGTATGGAAAGTCTGCGGTTCCGGATCCCCAGCCCATCGCCAGCGTTCCATTGTCGCAGCCGTGGTCGCCGGCTGCGCATCCGTTGGGGCCGTATAGGTTCGGGCCTGCATCTTCACCAATGACTGCGAGGAACTTGGGCTTGTTGAGCGGGAGACTACCGTTATTCTTGAGGAGGACGGTGCCCTTGGCGCCGATTTCGCGGATCAGATTGGCATGCTCGCCACGAACATCAATATGTTGATTGACCTGTGTCCACCCTTGCTGGGCATAGAAATGGGAGTTCTGATAGGTCTCACGTGTCCAGGAGGAGAAGTTGGGCTCGGGCTCGTTGAGGTTGATGCCGACCTTGTAGAAAGAAGCCATGATTCTCATGGCCATATCGTCAAGACGGTACAAGGGCATGGTGCCGTTAAGGATAGCAACTGTAAGGTTTGAGCCAAAGAAGGACAGGCCCGTATCAAATCCAGTATCTCCAGGCATAGTCATGTCTGTTTCGTGGAAATTAGCCCCTGACACAAGCCAACATACAAATGTCTCGTGGTTGACGGTATCACTTACCCAGACCTGCAACAGCAGAAGCCACACCAGTGTGCTGCGCACTCCAGTCACTCATGATGAAACCCTGGAAACCGAGTTCTCCCTTGAGCACATTGTTCATAAGCTTGGAATTCTGGCATGCATATGAGTTGTTGGCCTGGTTGTACGAGCACATAAAGGCACCAACACCGGCGCGGACAGCATCGGCAAAGGGCCACAGGTACAGTTCGTGCAGCGTTTTGTCGTCAATGTTTGATGAAATGGATTCGGTGATGTTGAATCCATAGCCTTGAGCCTCAGAAGCTTGGCGGAAATGTTCTGGAGTAGGCATTAGATAATGTGCATTTTAATCCGCTTCACGAAGAACATACCTTGTTCATTGCCAATAAAGTGCTTTGCAGTAGCAACCACGCCTGCACTTTGAATACCCTTGATCGTTTCAGCCATACCAACTCCAGTCAATACGGGATCGACAGAGAAGCCCTCCCAGTTTCTGCCGGCTTCGGGGGAGCGACCAAGAGGACCCGCAACTGGGCCTAGCTGGATATCAACACCTTTGCCCTTGTGCTCTTGGCCCATGGCCACACCACGCTGGTACAGTAGGTCTCTACTCCAGGTTGCGGCTGCAGTCTGGCCAGAGGGAAAGCCAGAAACCCAGTCTGCAAAGCGAACGCCCAGAGGCGAGTCTTGCAGACATAGTGCACGGATTCCAAGTCTAGGAACGCCTCCAGTGTTGCCGACACAGGCTTCACCCTCCCAGCTATATTCCATTAGCGACTATAAATTCCATTCGGTAACGAACAGCTTGGTAGGAGCGGTTATCACTTACCCAACACCGGTAGTCAGGTTGACCTTTTCCAAGAGCGTCATTTGCGAGACAATGGCCTTGGCCTTTGCATAGGCATCTTCCCAGCCTTCAACGTTGGGCTCCATCCATGGTGAAGGGTAGAATGGGGGCGAGTAGGCAAGATCTGACTGTCTCGAGTGTAACTGTGGTGCTGTGTTAGCAAATAGCACGGGTAATGTAAATGAGCCACGCATAGTGCTGCAGACAGTGTCGTCTATCAGTTATCTGATTACAAGACAGGATATCTTGCAATAACCTTCTCTTGCCGCGCATTTTCATCTTCAAATCTCCCAGTGATAGTTCAAAGACAATATCAGGTATATGAGCTCACGGCTCATCCTTAAACCAGGAAATATAGACGTACCTCTGTGGCTGAGCCGAGGCCGGCCAGGCAGAGCACAGCAGCAACAGCAGCCGTGTGCCTCATCTTGTGCTACAGCAGTGAGGAAGGGTGTTGCGTGGTGCAATCGTCTTCAGGCGAGGCTTGTGTCTCTTTCCCAGATAGAACAGGTGTGGACGATGATCGAGCCACCGATGTCCCTTGACACAGCTCGTCCGGATCGAAACCACAGTGAGAAGGACGGAAAGAGTTGCGGGGGCCTGTGAGAGAGCGCAAGGCTAGGAGTGCGGTCTCGATATCGAATGAGAAGGAGGAGAAGCAGCCAGCAAGTTAATGTTGGCTTGGATCTCAAGGATGAGAACTGAGTGGCTCAACCTGCACAGGGGAGCAACTTGAGTGGATGGAGGGAGAGGTAAGTGTCGAGCAGCAAGCAAGCAAGCGAGCAGGTGACGCGGGCAAGATGGAGGAATATATACTAGACAGGGCCAATATGAAAGTCCACCCGGTGAACACTGGGACCAGGCTGCAGTCCAGCTCAGAATCCAAGCAAGGGACTGAGAGGAGGCGTGTTTGCTCTGCTGCTATAATCATGTTGATCAAAATGCCCAGAGTAGAGGAGCCGAGGAGCAGAAAGGCTGAACCCATCTGCCGTTATTGCCAGGCCGTCCAGGGGAGCCACTTATTGGGACTCCACATACATCATCGCAGCCGACATCCTTGCTGGTGGTCGATGGTGGTCGTCAGAATCAACTCGGCAGCAGCCACAGCTCCATATAATATGTTTTGTGGTCCAGATCCCTGCCCAAGTCAGGCCCCTAGTCTCGGAGAACAAGAACCAAAGTTCAGGATATATGCTTGTGTCTTGGCACCAGGGCGGGAAGAAGGTTGGAGTTCTTTTGGTCCGCGCAGTGGTTCACCCAGGGTGCCTAGCCAATTCGTATTTCCAAAAGCACCGGTTGAGGGTGAGCACGGCCAAGCATGCTGTCGTCATGGCTATCGTCGTGGTCCCGGCCCTGTGGCTCTGTGATCTTGGGAGGGTGCCGAGGCAATGTCGATTCCCACTTGCAGTGCCAATGCCAGGTGCCAATGCTCATTCACATCTTTGTAGTCGAGGCTAGAGCCCTTGTCCTGCAGGTGGCCGACCAACACCTTACTGCTTTTGTAGTGGAGCTATGTGCATCCTCATCTGCTGGAGCGGTCTGCCTGGTTCCCTTGTGCAGGTTATGTGCATCCCAGGCATTCCAGGCATCTCAATTAGCTGTCATGTGGGGGATGCTGTGCGCTGTGGCTGCTCAGGACCATGAAAAAAAGGGCCGACTTGGGTGCTTGGACAGCTTGGTGGCTCTCTCTCTCGACTTCCTCTGACCTCAGTTTGCATTCCACCACGAGATCCGGCAATGCCAGCCAATGCCAGCACCTGGCAGCCTGCAAGTAAGCACATGAAAAGAAGAGGAGCAGGGTATGGAGAAAAGGCTCGTGGGAGATGCATAGTGGCTGCAGCTGCAGTTTTTGTGTATCTGCATACTTTGTTGACATGAGATGGGCTTGTGTGAGGAGGCGTTGAAGGCGAGAAAAGGCCTGTGGAATTTCCTTTCCCCATAGCTCATCATTCTCATCCGTTTCCGCCCATCGATCCGTCCGCCCATTCTTTCACCACCTTCCAGAGTTGAGCTTCCAGCTTGCTCCTGCCTGCTGTATCGATCCTCAGAAATCCAAGCCACCAACCAGCTTTGCCTGTGGGGTTGCGGGTTCGTCCAACCCCGCTGGTGTTGGCTTTGTATCCTTGTACGCCGTCCTTCCCGTGCCTGTCGGCAGCCATCCAACCCCGACCACGCCCCCGCTTTCCCCAACCTTAGCGTTCTCGGTCCCCGCCTTTTGTTTGCTTCCCCCTCCTTTTACATAAACAACTGTCTGGGGGGAATCCTTAAGTTGACCACCACCATGACTGACAGATCCACATCCCACCCATCCGCTATGCGGTCAACACAACCCGATCCCCAAGTAGAGAAAAGGGGGGGGGGGGCAGCCACAGCGCTCAACGGTCCCCACACGTCGAACAACAACGTTCCTCTTGCGCTTGACTTTGTTTAGCTGGACTAACTAGACTCCATCACCAGTCGTCTTTCCTCACACATACACAGTATGCCCTGCAGCCCACTCCAAAACGTCCATTAATTCCCAGAAAGAAACAAGGAAACCGAAGAAAAAAAAAGGATGTTAGACCACCTCATGCATTGCATCAATGCACCTATCCATCCATCCATCCATCCATCCATCACTTGATGTCTGTCCACATAACATGCTCCTCGGGCGGTGCTTGAACTCACAAATCCAGCTTCTCTTCCTTTTCTTCCAGATGCTGTTCTTCCTTCTGTTTCCCCAGCCGTCTGAACTATGCTTACGATACAATGGCTTCGTTCACGTGTCCCGCTTCCCGAGTTGCTCATGCACGGCGGCACAAGCGAGCGAACAAACGACCGGAAAACACCGCTACTTTATGTTCGTGACGAACTACTTTATACTTGTCTGAATTCGTCACGAATTGCATTCATCCAAATCAGCAAACGCTCTCCCTTCCAATGCATCTTCCCTCTACATCTTGTCCAATGTACCATGTACGTATCATGTCCCATCTCGGAACTCCACGACTCCACATGCAGCCCAGCCGACCCCAGCTCAGCCTTGCCTAGCCGAGTTGCCGAGCTTCTCATTGAACCTCAATGAGTGCTCTGATGACTTTCAAGACCAATGTTACTGCTCACTGCCACGGAGAACAACAGACGGGCGTCACCTCGCAAGTACCAGTCAGTGGCGGTACGCACATTGCTTGTTGGTAATACAAGGTCTTAGTAGGAGTTCCATGTTGAATTGTTCGACAAGCCAAGTATCGAGTTCCATGTCATTGCCCATCACACTAAGTGCTTACCGCCTGCAACTGTGCATCTCACCTTACCTCCATACAAGTCACGCACTCAGTCCTTACCGTTCGACCATGTTCAGTTACAATCATACTTGTTTGAAGCGTATGCCAAAACGGATGAATTGGACTGACAGTAGTGTATTGGTATCTTCTCGAAAGCACCTTTTTCAAAACACACCCCCCCCCCCTATCGAAGTCCTTGTTCCCTCCTTAGTTTTCCCGCGTCCGTCATGTCGATTTTCTAGGCTTCTCATTGCTTTTTCCCTCTTCCGAAGCGAACCAGACCATAAAGCACGCGAACACCTCAGCTCTGATATTGCTTCAGGCATATACGTACCTAGGTATCTATATCATGTACCCTGAATCTATTTGGTGAATCTTTCACAATCGCATGCAAACCGCTAGGTACGTCGGTCGCCATGTCTATAAGCTCGGCACATCCCATATAAATACCAAGTACCAAAACCTCCCCGAGCGCCACATGTATTCTCCATTTCCTTTTTTTTTTTCAAAAGTAAAACTGCTGCTGTGGCGGTTGTCCAGGCGGCGGCTGCGCCAAAAAATCAAAACTCATAGCGTCCACGCCAGAGTTCCACGGATCGGGGGACTCTGCCGCCCAGGTAAGACACGGTCAGCCTCCACCAGGTCCAGGAATAGTAAGCCAGGGCATGCTGGCAGAGCAGGGATAAAAAGAATCATAGGGCATAATAAACATCACTGAACTTACCCCAGAATATGGAATCATAAAGCTCCATTGGTTCGATGTATGGATTGGCATCCAGTGAGCCCATGTCTCCCATTGGCAGTGGCGGTTGGGCAGGTTGGGCAAACGGTAAGCTAGTGATGGTTCGACCGAGTTAGCACAATATCAACCAGGTGCAGCAGATCCCCAGCTTATGCACATGCGGCTCAATACGCAGAAAAAGAAGGAGAGAAGGGGGGGGGGGGAGAGGAGGAAAAGAGGGAGAGGAACGGAAATGCTCTTTTTGGCATCCACTTACCCTGCCATGTCGCCCATTGCATTTCCATTTTGCATCTCAGCCATTGCAAGGGCCGCATCCTGGTGTGGATCCAGACTCTGATTGCCCGAAAGCCCGCTTGACTGCTGGTATGCCGAAAGGAAAGCTGGATCCGCGCCGTCAGCAGACGGGACTATGTGGTTGGTGACTTGATTGATGGCCAGCGGCGTACGGGTGCCAGAGCGTGTGCCGTTCTCACGGCGCAATGCCGACCCCATAATGTGCCCGTGGTCATATATGTTCTTTAAAGCCACAAGTGCTCTTGACAATGGACCCGACAGCTCAATGTCCTTGTCTGTCTTGGGAATGTGTGGCTTTGGTGACGTCTGGTCCTTGGCAGCGGTGGCAGAGAGTGCAGAGATCAGATCGCCCTGCAGCTGCCGTATTTCAGGATCGGTCTTTGTCTCGTGGAGGAGCCCAAGCAGAACGGCAGACGACAGGCCATGATATGTGAATGCCCACGAGCGTGTGGGAATGACAGAGAGCTGGTGCATAGCAAGAAACATTCGCACCGTTTCCGTGAGATTCTCCTTGCATTTGCTGGCCAAAACCTTTCTCTCAGACGAGCTAAGGTTGCTATCCTGGCTTCGCTTCAGTGCTGGACGACTACAGACTGATGCAGCAAAGCTTGTGTGAAGGCGGATGGCAAAGTGCTGCAGACGGTCCACGGCGGATTTGCAGGCCTCCTTGCTGCGAATCTGAGGGATGACTCGATCGCGGAGCTGCTCGATGGCTTGACAGTTTTCGATGATCTGGAGATAGGTCACTTCAACAAGGGCATCGGGATTGAGACGGCGGTTGATGAGTTCGCAGAGATGGTACATGGCCTCGAGGTAAGTGAGGCCTTCGGTCTCACTTCTAGGAGCTAAGGGAATTGGACAGCATGGTATGCTGGTCATTGGCGCACTTGTTCGCTGTCAGCAAGAGCCATTCAGACGGTATGATAACATGAACACACTCACCGGTCAAAGGATAACGACGTTAACGTGTCGTGCCACAAACAACACCACCTAAGCAATTAGCCGAGTTAGTTAATCCCCCTAGAATTCCTCAGATATGTAGCATGGACTCACCACAACTTTCGTCTGATATTATCTTTTCTCGCTCCTGCGGGGTCGCTTGGCGGATAGGGATTGACGCGGTGCAGGCCAAGTGACAAGGCAAGCCGGCAAGTGAGTCCCAGCAGTGCCCAAGAGCCCTCCGCCTTCATGTCGTTGAGAAGACTGAAGGAAACCAAGAGTAATGCTTGAATCGAGTCAAAGTTCGGTCTGAGCAGGAAGTTGCCCACCCGTAGGAAGTGGAAGGAGATTTGAAGATACTTCTGGGAGCTGCTGGTTCGGATGTGATAGGGAGAGTCGTGGTATTGTGAGCCAACAGCCAGCACTGCAAAAAGGATGGCAAGCCATGAAGCCGAAACGGGTTTTCTGGGTGCCTTGGTATCACTTTTTGCATTCTTGGCCCTCTCTTCCAGATAGTCCATCAATTTGGATTCTAAGTCATCAATATCCATGACAAATCCCCAAAACACTTGCGGAATCTCTTTGTAGGTGCGGAAGAGTCTAATGAAGTCAGCAACGCGAAATATACACAAGACTAGCCTTCTCCAGGCTGTGATACAAGGCGACAAGACAACCCGAGGGTCTACCTACTTGTACACCTCCCTATCCGAAGGCAACTCGGCTGATATGTCGGCAGTGAGTCTCTCTAGATGCCTGGATGACATGAGAGGGAAGGGAGCAGAATTGTCCAGCCCAAGGATGGAGCGCATGTCCTGGCGGATGTAGTCGACACCCTCTTGACGATCATTCGTGGAGGACTGTTCCCTCAGTAAGGCGGGTATACTGTTCTGGCCAAGGTATCTGGAAACTTCGGCTGATTCTGCGTCAACTGAGAATTGGGTCAGATTGTCATCAAGCTTGGCAGTCTGTCTGCAATGTATTGGTGTAGAAAGAAATACCGAATGATCGAATGACAGGGTCAGGCTTGGGCTCGCTGCTCATCTCGTGGAGTATCTGTTCATTGTCGTCGATGGAAAGCGCCCTCTTCTTGCTGACATGCCCAGTACTCTCCGACACAGAGGCCTTGGCCGACCGATTGGGTTTGTAGGAGCATAGCTGAGGATGCTCTCGCTTTACGCAGTTATCGCATGGTTCCTTGTTGTCACACTTGACCTTTCGCTGGCGACATGGCCAACATGCCGTGCCTAAAATAAGCAGTAAGTATATGCAACCTCTTCCAAGAAAGAAATCAAACCAGCACGGGGCGAGTCGAGGGTCATGACAGAAAAAGAGTGCTCGAAATCCAAGGGCAACGGCAAGAGAAGGTAGGCTGAAAGGGGCCAGATGCTCGCACAGTGAGACGCAGCGTACCATAGCGTACTTTGCGATGAGAGTGGATGATGCGACTGGCCTCTTCTGGGGTCAAGTCATCGATATTGGGACGCTCATGTTGATCCGACATGTCCGTGATGTCCAGGGCATCCGACGCAAGGCTAGCAAAGATGGTGGCCGAAGAGATGGTGTGCTAATTGTGCTGTCTAGTGGTGACCGGTAGCAACAGATGGTGAGAGGCTCTGCGCGAAGAGCCCCGAAAAAAAGGGGCAAACGTAGATCGTCAGTTAAGATGACGATATTGGTCTTGGTGGCAGTCGATTGGATCGAGGACTTATTAGCTAATAAGTCTGGCGCAAGTGATACGGCTGCCCGCTGTGGCAAGGCGGGAACTATCGAGCATGCAGTATTGCGGATTGTCCTGACTTGAGAAGCAGCACGGGCTTGCTTGAGGCGCGGCGCCGCGTAGGGAGGTGTCCAAAAAGTCGCGCGCCTGGTGGTGGTGTTGAGGCTGGCAAGTTACAGCGTCTTGAGAGTCTTAGCAGGTTGAGGTGAAGTCTGCTTGACTGCCAGAGCCTAGCCCCGCCCCACGCGAGCGCGGCCAGGACACTCATCGGCCCTGCAGGCTTGGTGGATGTGGGGCGATGGGAGTGACAGGGATGATCTATAAACAGGGGCTCATCAAGCATAATGATCCTAATGGCCCTATGACTTTGCCATCTAGCAGCCGCTCCAGGCCCTGAGAAGCGCCAAGACTCAGGCTTCTAGGGGCTTCTAGGGGCTACGGCACCCAAGGTTCTTGCTTGGTGCCCCTCTATCAATAGTTTCAAGGTCGAGTCTCGGACTTCACCGGCGTACATGCGTTCTGCAGATGCCTTTGCCTGTCGAGTGCGTACAGGGTGTTTCTCGCGCTGGCAAAAGACGTTCAGCTGGTGTTGGAGGTCATAGAATACAGCTATGTCTGCCAATTGCACGGACGATGGAAGCGTTTCCTTGCTTTTTGTGCTGGGATTTTGATTTGTGCCTGATTTGATAAGCACCTCCAAAGATGTCCTTGAAGTCGACGATGGGCTCTCTTGGGGAAAGTCTCGGACTAAGTATCCAGGTACATATTGTAAGAGGTAGCTTCCCTGCCTTTCTCTCCTGATCGGCTTCATCGCCGAGTATCCAGGTACCTGAGTACATGCTCCTGACTGCATATCTAATGACAACAACTTAACTGGCTTGGCTACAATGTTTTTGTTATTGTTGCTATGTAGCGACCGCTATGGCAAGGGAGATTCATTTCTTCTGTTGCCATGCAAATCCTGCTGCAGAATACCTCCTGACCCCGACTGCTCGACGTCTCTGCGATTGGTTGTTCTGCTGGGAGTCAGTGATTGCATCAAAGACAGCTGTGCGCGAATAATACTTCAGCAGGCGCGCAACGGTAAGTGGGCAGTTCTCCATCGCCCAGCCAAGGAGTCCCCGCATCACACTTCCCTGTCGAGGTCCTAGAGCCGTCAGTCTAGGCAACTTCGATCCTGCCACACTGCTTGGCTGGCAATTGACGCCGACTACATGAGTAGACCATGACGTCTGCTCCTCCGGGCCGTCTCAAAGACGAGCTCTACCGTCAGATTCACCATCTTAATGCCCAATACCGCCTTGGGATCCCCGTCCCAGAGCTCAATGCCGCCACGCACTATGGACAGCCCGCACTCGAGATCTACAGCAGACTCGAGGCACTGTACCATGTGGGAGGTCTGGAAGGCCTCGAAGCACTGCTGGCACAGTTCAAGCTCAAGGTAGAGCAGTACTGGGCATTGTTTTCCAAGAAACCTCAAGGTGGCGCCGCTCCTCTGCGTGCCCTTCTTCAAGATGTCCTCGACAAATCCGATGGAGCTGCGCTGGAGTCGGGATTAAACGGTCGAGTGCAACAGCGGCCTGTTGTCCTTCAACAGCCTGCGCATGGTCCCCCAAGTGCCCTCAAGACGCCCACAAAAAGACAGTCGGACATCAGGCAGCATTTTCCCAACAAGAGGCAGAAAAAGGTTGACTTCGTTCAAGACCACAAGACAGCCGTTCCAATCGATGCCAACCCACCACAGGTCGAGCAGCAAGATAGACCTACAATCTTTGCAACAAGACAGAATACTGCTTCTAGTAGTCGTGAAAAAGGGACGTCCTTTCAGTCATTCACTTCAGCAAATACTAACGAGACTTCTTTCTCAAGCGTCTTCTCCGCTGCCAAGGGGCCGCAAAGCACACAAGAATCGCTCCCTTCGCCAACCTCGGAAACTCAAGATGCTCTTGCTTCTTTGGCTCGGAGCTTTGATGCCTCTGGAGATGTGCAACCGCGATGGGACTATACTGTTCAAGCTCGCTCTGAAACAGCGCCTGGAGCAGGTGCCAAAATCTCTGTACCTGATCCAAAAGCACAAGTTCAGATCGCAACGGTTTTGAAGCAACTAGAATCGGTCTGGCCGAGACTGCCCCCCTGGTTGAGCACAGCTCCTTTTTCAATCAGGTGGGAGATCACCAGGATAGCTCTGAGCTGTAGCGTTGATATCGCGACAGTCGATTTGCAGGATTCACCAGATTGGAAAGAACAGAAAGCCATGCGAATGGCTCTTTGGAAACATCCAGCTTTTCAAGGCAAGGCGTTCCCGGAGTCCTCACCAGGTCCAGCTTGGGCTGCCAGTCTGGACAGATCGCTCCTCGCTTTTGATCAGCACATTGTCTACTCAGCATCTCTAGAGCTGGCCAAGGACCGTGGAACGAATTCGAAGACGCCAATGCAGCTGGTGTTGCAGCCTCTGAAATTGGATCACTCTCATCGGCTTTCACGCTTCTACGGGGCTGACCGGTTCTTCGATTTACTTGTGCCGTCGCCAGACTCTGTATCTGTGCGAGCTCTAATCAAGGACACTGAGAGTTTCTTCAAGGCGCTGGTTCTATGGCTCATAGATAAGCACGAGTTTTGTGGGCGAATTTGGAAGGCCTTCTATACTAAGAGCGGCGGATCTCGAAAGCCACAAAAGGATCTGCATTTTGGACCAGAACAAAAGCCGATGTACAAGGAGCGGGTATACTTCTTCGCAGAAGACGATCAGAATGACCCAGAATTCTCTCGAGTATCTCTGAAACAAATGCTGAAGTGGGGGCTCAGTTTGCGCACTGCAAAGAATCGGAAACAACCTGTACTGAAGCTGTTTCAACGGCTAGCTCTTCGTAAGTTTTGCAACAACTTTCTGTGGAGTATTATACTTACACTTGCTCCTAGTCCTCAGTAAGACTAGCCCAGCCATCGTGTTCGAACCGCACCAGATAAGCCATATGCAACAAGACATCCTCTCTCCAACCAGCAACGTGATGAATGATGGCATCGCCAGAATGTCACCCGCAGTTGCCAGATTGATACAGCAACGCCTCGGGCTGCTAGCCACACCGACTGCCGTGCAAGGTCGATTCGGGAGTGCCAAGGGTATGTGGATCGTGGCGACCGACCTCAAAGATGACGATACGGCTATCTGGATTGAAACTTATCCTTCACAACGCAAGTGGGAACTGGAACCGTCATCGGCCCCGACTGAGCATCGCACACTAGAAGTTCATGGTTATTCACTGCCTCCGCGACCGGCAAGGTTCAATCTCCAATTACTTCCAGTGCTCGAAGACAGGGCCGTCGATAAGCAAGCGATGCGTCAGGCTGTCGGTGATTTATTGCAAGAAAACCTGCAAAAAGATCTTGCGGGACAGAAAAAGGCATTACAAAGCCCCTTACAATTCCGACAATGGTGTCACGAAAATCCTGCATCTGGACTGAGGCAGGATCGTGTTCTACACGGCTATGTGTTGAAACAGGGATCCGCACCAAAAGAAGACCAGGAACTTATGAATACAATGCTTGATGCTGGCTTTGATCCAAAGTCAAATAAGATGCTGGCCGATATTGCCTACGGCATACAGAAGCGCAAGTGCGACTCCCTGTCAACCAAGCTCAACATTACAGTTGGTCGTTCGGCCTACTTGTACATGGTCCTTGACTTCCAGGGCATCTTGAAGGAAAACGAGGTTCACATTGGCTTCTCGACAGCCTTCCAGGCTGACAAGCATTGGAGTAAGACAATGGTTCAGGGCCCTGTTCTGGTCGCACGATCCCCAGCACATTTTCCATCGGATATACAAAAGGTACAAGCCGTCTTCAAACCGGAGCTCGCCAACCTCACAGACGTTATAGTCTTTTCCAGCAAAGGCAATGTCCCCCTAGCTGACTGTTTGAGTGGGGGCGATATGGATGGGGACCAGGCCTGGACGTGCTGGGAGCCAGCTATCGTGGACAACTTCGAGAATGCCCAAGTACCTGAGCAGCCCGACTTATCTCGCTGGTTGAGTAAGGACAAGGAGACTCTTAACGATATACTGACGGAATGCAAGGACGAAGAAGAGCCTCTTAAACACGCCATTGACCGGATGTTGCACAAGTGCTTCGAGTTCAACCTCGCCAAGAGTATGCTGGGCGTGTGCACAATCTACAAGGAGCGTTTTTGTTACGAAAGAAATACCGTCAGTAATGAAGCATCACTGCTTCTGAGCACTCTTCTCAGCAATCTTGTCGACCAAGCAAAGCAAGGCATTAGCTTCACCGAACACGACTTTCGGCGTTTACTGCAGGATCATGGTCTCCCGGGCGCCGATTCGCTCAGAGAGCCTCTATACAAGTGCGAACACTTAAACGGGGGCCAGCCAAATAATATCATTGACTTTCTCAAGTTTGAAGTTGCAAAGCCGACCATAGCCACAGAGCTCAAAGCTTTCGCATCCGCACTGAGAGTGGACAACAAATCGGTCGACCGGGGACCATCGCACTGGGACAGGGACTTGGCCTCTTACTATCATGGCTTTGACGAGCCAGCTACAAGTGACTTGTTGCAGCATCTCAGGGACGACATTGAAGGGGTAGCCAAGCATTGGGACTTGCTACACCGCGACGACTCACTCAACTTTTCCGAAAAAGTGCAACGTGTCTATGAGCGTTGGCAAGGGATCGAGCCGACCGCCAACTTCACAGACACTAAGCTGCACTTGGGCGGTGAAATGTCGCAGTGGGCCTTGCTAAAAGCCAGCACGGCTTTCTACATGTACTGCAACTCTGGCGGGCGTGCCATGAAGCCCCGCTTTGTGTGGCAAATGGCTTGCACGCAGCTTTGCTATATCAAGGCACAGTCCATTGCCAGTATGGGGGGACTGTCTGGTGCATCTGGTGCACCGGCAGTTGTTGTCCCAGAACTGTATGCCGGTCTGCGGCCTGACGCTAGGTTCGTCAAGCAGATTACGGCCAAGATGGAAGGTGGCAGTCTATTCAGTGTTGGGAACGACGATGATGGCGATGCAGGAGATGAGGATGATTCATGATTTTACGACGACAACGTGGCACGAAATGAGCCGAGTTACTCGCTCTGAAAAGGAGTATGAGATTTGTAAACAGCATCAAAGAGTGTTTTCAGTATATTGCCATCCAGAAACTTTGAAGAGGCTATATGTGCATATTTGGTCAGAGTCGCCTGAGAGAGTTGTCGTGTCCATTGGCAGGATTGACAGTAGCGATGCTTACATTTCAGAAGCTGTTTAACGGGCAAGAGGGTTTTGTTGATTTGTTTACGGGCAATACTCGGTATTGAGAACAAACCGAGAAGTGGGACGTGTAACGGCTGGTGAGGACATTCGAGGTTCGTTCAAGGGAACGATGACAGTTTGGTCAGGGTCGGAGACTTGAGGAGATTTCACAACAGCAGGTATTGTGGAGGGTTGCGACAACTGTACTGGAGGATAGCCGAAGTCGAGCGCATTGTCTCGAGAAGACGTGATAACGTGGCGACAAAAGAGCAGCAACAGATCAATGCTCGGTAAGGAGCCAGTATCACGGTGTGACTGTACGGTGCCTTTGCTCACCTCCCAATTATCATCCTCAGGCTTACACAGCTCAACAGACAAAAGCAAGCTTTTCGTCTGCAAATGTCCGAAGACAGCTCCAGCTTTTTCCATGTTGCTCAAGTGGCCAGCACAGTCGACAATACAAAATTGGGAAGATTTGGAGTATTTTCAGGAGGTATTGATGCCGACTTCCGAGGTTCACAGTATCGTGAATTAACAAGGCAGAGAAAGGGGGCCCATCTGGAAAGGGGCGCCAATATCCAGGCGACAAAGGTCAGGAGGGAGATGCTGGCTGGATGGCCGTCTGGTCGGAAAGCAAAATGGATCCGTGGCGAGTCTGGCCACTTTGCAAGACAGTACTCTGGAATTGTCCCAAAAGTCTTGTGTGGAACTTTGCAGCATTGGCGATACGAACGGAAGCGGGCCAACAACAAATCACAACGGTGACGGTCTGGAGTTGAAAAATTCCGACATTGCGGTGGTGTAGCTGGTCATCGCTCCGGTCTAACATGTTCACAATTTGTGCGAAACATTGTCAGCTCTTGGTGTTGTGAAAACTGTGGGCCCCCAGTATGGCACGAGGCCGAATCGTCTTTTGAATCTTGTTGCTTATTGTTGGAAGGATGCTTGTTTTTGGCGGTTCAATGTATCATTTCATTTGACATTGATATTTCACATACAGGCGCCACGTCCATCACAAATTCAGTTCAGACGGAAACATATGGGCTTGCTTGTGCAGGCAAGACATGCCCAAGAAAATTGTTACGAGCTGATCGTCTAGCCCAGAATTGCGCATAATGACCCTTTCTCCTGACAGGGCAAACGCTGTGGATCTGATCGCTAGTCCAAATGGAGATGTGAGCCGAAGGACATCCACAACTGGGACGGCCATAAGATGCGTCGTGTCAAAGGCTTCGACTGGTGTGTTTTCAACCTGAGTGTCACTCATGTGAGGGTTTTCGCTTGACTTCAAATGAGCTTGCTTGCATCGAGGAACCACAAAGAATCCTCCTGGAGGAGCACGGCAAGCAGAAAGTGACAGAAGTCTGGGAACCTCCATTCTCTGGGAATGGAATATATATCCACACAGCATCAACTTTCAGCAAGCAAGCAAAAAAAAAAAAAAATGCCGGATTGGCCAGGACGCCAGCACAAGATGAATAAAGAGGGAAGCTTATTTCGGAGCCATCCGGATTCACAGCATGGAATCGGAGTCGGCTGCGTCTGGCGAAAGCTGCATCCGCCTGCTTACCCCCTCCAATGTCGCCCAGGGACCAGCCCCCCGGACAGGATTTGTTCCAAGATCTGCGCATGAGGTGCCACTGAGCGGTCCTATCATTTGTCTTGGCGCCCGTTTGCGCTAGCATGAGGCTCAGGATATGGCATGTATTTGCACCTACATTTGTGTTGGTCTGATGGTCCAGCAATGAACGGCTAGACTGACAAGTAACAGGCACAACGACATCACAACGGCAAAGCAAGGCCCTTGGCAAGGATCCCAAAGACCGGACAGACATTGGGCGTCCTCGCTCGCAGCATGCATATTGGGCATTTGTGGTGATGCCCACCTGCAATCATGGACAGTTACAGTTACTGTGTCATGCCAGCATGAGTTCAACAGTCTTGCTTATAAACACCCGCCTCACCATTCCAGGCCCCCTTGTCAATTATTTGTTTATATGAAAACGCTTTGCTGATGGAGGCACTCCAGGTTTCCTTGCGGATCACTTTCGACCTCTCTTGGCGGTTTCATCGGTATTGTGGCAGTGGATCTCGGCCCCAAACGACGAGGCTGTGATTGGCCTTGGGCTGGTGCGGCTCGGCTGGCCCCCCTAGACGAGCCCCTTGTCGCTTAGAGGCGACTTGTTTGATGTTTCCCAAAATGAAATCCGTATGCTTAACAGCCTGGCCCACGATGGCATCATCGAGCCTATGAGCATCAAGTCGGAGAATAACTATAATGAAGGCTCTTGATCAGAAACACTCTGGGCAATAGGTCCCGCTCCCCCAACGCCCAGCGGGCTGGCGCAGGCATGGCCCGGACGGACGCGCGCGATTACATTGACGCTCCCCCTTCGTTCTTCCTCTCGCCTCGCCCGAGCCAAGGAGAGGTCGCTGTCGACGTGATGTGAAGGAGGGAGGAGGGGGGGGGGGGAGGTGATCCTCGCGAACGTACATATACCCAAAGCCCCGGATGGCAGATCCGGCCGCATCACTTTGTTCTCTCCGTCTACCACCACCGTTCTCTCCTTCGTTGTCAACCAGGTTGACACATTCCATTCATTCACGGTTTGCCTGGGGCTACCATTCATTTCTCAACCAACACTACATTCTCTTCTTTGCCTCAGTCGCTCCTTTGAGAGGGTTTTACTTGGTCTTTCCGCCTTCGACTTACACACCAACTTTCGACGAAGAAGAACAGAAAGAACATTTGTCAAGATGAAGACTTTTGCAGGACTTGTTGTGTCGGCATCTCTGGTTGCTGGCCATGGCTACGTGAACAACGCCACGCTGGACAGCGAGAGCTACACTTTCTACCAGCCCTACACAGACCCTTACATGAGCCCCATGCCCAGCAGAGTCTCGCGTCCCATCCAGGGCAACGGACCCGTCACGGTCGTGACGTGGGACGACATCCAGTGCGGTGGTGATTTGGCCGACGGTATCGACGGATCCAGCCCTGCCAATCTAACTGCCGATGTTACTGCTGGCTCGACTGTCAACCTATACTGGACCCTGTGGCCAACCAGCCACGTTGGCCCTACCATTACCTACATGGCTCGCTGTGCCAACGATGACTGCACAACCTACATGCCTGGCAACGAGTATGTTGAGCCCTTGTATATTCTATTTGTATAAGATTTCATCGTGCTAACCTGATGCTGCAGCACCGTCTGGTTCAAGGTCCAGGAGGAGGGCCGTACCGGAACCTCTGACACTTGGGGAGCTGTACGTATCTACTGCCATCAATTCACTTATGGGCTTGAGCAGATCTACTAACAACATTTCCAACACACAGACTGCTGTCATGACCGCTGGTGGTTACGTCGAGTACACCGTACCCGAGTGTATCGAGTCGGGTGCTTACCTTGTCCGTCACGAGATCATCGCTCTCCACGCCGCCGAGACGGAGGGTGGTGCGCAATTTTACCCTGGCTGCCACCAGGTCAAGGTCTCTGGTGGAGGCAGCACCTCGCCTACCGACCTGGTCGCCTTCCCCGGTGCCTACAACGCCACTGACCCTGGTATCCTGTACAACCCTTACGAGGCCACGACCTACACCGTCCCCGGCCCTGCTCTGTTCTCCTGCTCTGGCTCGTCGTCGTCGTCGTCGTCATCTGCTATTAGCTCAGCTGCTGCTACTAGCTCGGCTGCTGCTACTAGCTCGGCTGCAGTTGCCTCCACATCGGTCGCTGCCAGCACATCATCTTTTGCTACCGTCACAACTGCCGCTGCCGCTGTGGCGACATCTGCCAGCGCCGACGACGACGACAGCTGCCCTGATGAGACTGTCTACTCGACCGTGACACCCGCTGTTACCTCGGCAGCGGCTGCCGCTACCGGCTCGTCAGATGACTCTGGCGATGACACGTGCGAGGAGTACACTACTTCGACCGTCATTGACGCCCAGCCCACTACCTACTACGAGACCGTGACGGCTGGTGTCCAGGCTACCAGCACTGCTGCTGCCCAGGCTACCACCACCGCAGCTGCTGTCGCCACCAACCCTGAGACTGGCAGCTCCACATCTTCTTCTTCTTCTTCATCCTCGTACGGCTCTGGCTCCGACTCGGGCGACGACAGCAACGACGAGGGCTGCGATGCCGAGGGTGAGGGTCAGGGTGAGGGTGAGGGTGCCAGCCCCACGACTTCCGCCTCGAGCAGCGCTGCTACTACCACCAGCGGCAGCGATGACGACGATGACTGCGACGCTGAGCCCCCAAGTGCCCCCTCTGGCTCCGCGTCTGTCTCGAGCGGTGGCGACGATGACTGCAACGACGAGGAGGAGCTTGCGTACGCGCAGCAGATGTACAAGGCTGCCAAAATTGCGCGGGGACCCCGCGGTATGCCCTTGATGTTTGACCACTAAACTGCTTTCATGCATCAAAGACATTGGCATTGTCCTTGACGTGCCATCACTACCATGGTCATGAGGGTTTACGTGCAGAGAGGTGGCAAAGAAGGAGCTTTCCAGTTTGTGGATGACGATTGTTGTATACATGCATAGTGTGTTTTTTTCAGTGTACATGACAACGGTCAAAAACTTGTGCATACTGTTTTCTTCTTGTTTTGACTATTTACACTTTTCTCAATCAAATAACTGTAGATATATATATATATATACATATATTCTTTTTGGTGTAGAGCAAGAAAGAAAGCATTGAAAGGTGCCGTGCAACTGAAGAAGAAAAAAGAAAGAAAAAAAGGGCATTTGTTCCGGCTTGCCCGGGTTACAAAATTGATGTTAGGGCTTATGCCAGGCGTGCTGTGAATATATTGTGTAGTGTTGTGTTGTACTTGGTGAATATGTCGAACATGTCGATATGCGATGTATTCTATTCCATTGCCAGTCCTTGTGGAGTGTTGAATCGTGTGTGTGTGTGTGTGTATGTGTGTGTGTGTCCTTGACGAATTGGGAACATGGAGGGTAACGGTGTTTGTGTCTCTATACATTGTGCCAGGAGGATCTGGCTTGGTTTGCTTGCTTGCTGTCCGTCTGTCTAAAAGCATCATTCATCTTTCCAAGGCAGTTTGCATCGTACTTTTGTCTCTTGTACTCCCCCATCTTCCACCCCCACCGCCAGTTTATAGCACGTCTTTTTCAATCCACCATCTAGCAGAGTTCAAACAGAACAAATCAAATCAGCTGAATGGAGGAAGAAAAAGAAAAAGAAAAAAAGAAAAACACCACCCAAAACCAGACAGCACTTTGAGGGGGAACCCCCGAATCTCGTCTACTCGGCCGTCGACTTCCACAACTTGCGCATCTGGAGCACACCAGGAATACAACCCCCGGCACCAACTGCCAAATCCGTCAGAAACCCGCCCTCTGTCGCCCAGTGCAGTGTCAGCGGGGTCCAGGCGAGGTTGATTGCCATGCTGCGGCGAATAGCCGCTTCTGCTTCTGCCGCAGCACCACCTTTTTCTGTTTTCGAAGATGCCGGTGAGGACGAGGACGAGGTCAGCATAGTCGCCAGCAACTTGCCAATCTCCAAGCCAGTATACACGGCCAACCAGCGCGAGCCCACTACATATGCGCGGCCTTGCTCCTGCGGGGTCCAGCCCAGCACGCCGCGGCCCGAGAGGTAGGCGCGATTCTCGAGGTATTGGAAGGCGGTGCACGAGATGAGCTGGGCCCAGGAGACGAGGGTAACGGCTGTGCTTGTGGCTGCTTCTTGACCAGACACGCCATCTTGTGGCTTCGCGTCCTTCTTCTTGTATGACGAAACCAGGTCGCCGACGAGCCGGCGCGCCCAAAAGTACATGCCCAGCAGGGCCCACAACCGCGCGATGGTGCGTGCTTCGCTGGCGAGACTGCCGAGGTTCTTGAGCCGGGTAGCGAGGAGGGCGGCGAGGCGGGCTGCTGCGAGGCGGACGGGGTGGGAGACTGTCTTTATGATGATGGTGGTGGGCTGTTGGTGTGCGGCAGTAGGAGGGCGCGCAAGGAGGAAGGGCCTCAGCGAGGCGATGGCGAGGAGGTCCCGCGCAGAGCCGTGGCGGAGGAGCCAGCTCGAGGCGTGGGAGCAGAGCGCAGCGGAGAGGCGCGAGGTGTAGCAGATGAAGAGGAGGATGGTGTCGATGCCCGAGGGTGTCGCGAGACAGCGCTGGAGGTGGGCGAGGAAGGCGTCGGCGTGGTTTGGAGACGAGGCGAGGGCGGTTGCGAGGCTGCGCAGGGCGGTGGTGATGGATGAGGACGACGACGAGGACGACGAGGAAGGACTGGAAGGTGTTGGGAGGCGCTCGTTGGCTGGGACAGGCTCGCCTGTTGGGAGATTTTCCGGGGCGGACGAGGTTGGGGCCGACATGGTCGCTGTTGTTGTTGCTGCTGTTGTTGTTATTATTATTGCTGGGTGTCGGGTATTTGATAGAGGCCAAGAATCGCAGAGTTCAAAGGACGAAGCAACGAGTCGTATGAATTGGCAGGGGAGGCAGACAAATGCTGGTGTCAGTCCGTGGCTGGCGCAAATGCGACGTCACGGCAGGGTGCACTGCTTATTCCTCGACAAAGTGCCGAGGTTGAATGCAGAAACGGGCAAGGGACCGAGCGGATTGGTCGACAACCTTTTTTCTTTCTTTTTTCGGCTGAACAGGCTGACAAGACTGCCGTTTGTCAAGCAATAACCGTGGTGTTGAGACTTGCTGGTGCAACAAACACAAGGACAGAAAAAACTTGCACCAGAAACAAACGGAATACCAACAGGTGTGGTACACAAAACTTGTTGCTCTCAACACACGGAAGCGATCCCGGAGAGGGGAATGAATTGTGGACCCGGGCCCCTCTAAGACGATGGCCTCATATTTTGATCAGATCAGATAAGATTATGAAAGAAAAAAAAAAAAGGAAAAAAAAGGGGATATA
>KZ678515.1:42324-58394 GCA_003019895.1 Coniella lustricola | reverse complement strand
CTTACTATCGCTCACTAATGCTTACCGATACTTACTAGCGTTCCGGTGAGCAGCCGTAAGCTGCATAGTATCCCTAACCCTAACATCAGGTAATCCGATGTAACGCTAATATAAGAGATCCTGCCGGTCCGTTGAGGTTCCGAGCTCGTGCCATATTGTGTTGGCCTGTTCCTGTGACCTGCATAATCGTGGGTTATAACAATATAGCAGATTAGGATATAATAGAACGGGAATTATTAAATATTAAGATGGACCTTCTTAGGGCAGGAATTAAGAAATACGAATATACGCCCGACGATATCTTCTATATATAGTAATAACGATACTAGACGAAGATATATATCGAACCCTCTTAGGTATACTAGAAGAGTACCGAGAGTTTATAGGACTATTCTAAGGTACATTTAAGTACGGATTGCCGGACTATAGCCTATACGACTATAAGATCCTACTTAAAGACGGAGAATAACCGAAGTTTTTTCCTATCTACGGACTAGATAAGGATAAATTAAAGGCATTTAGGGAGTACCTCGACGAAAACCTATAGAAAGGTTATATACGACTGTTATATTTACTAGCAGGATATCTAATTATATTTATACTAAAGAAAAACGGAAAATTACGATTATACGTTAACTATCGATAACTTAACGATATTACTATTAAGAATCGCTACCCCTTACTACTTGTAAAGGAAATTCGAGATAGACTTAAGGGAGTATAATAGTTTACCGTACTCGATTTAAAGGAAGGCTATTATTATATACGTATTAAGAAAGGAGAAGAATAGAAGATAGCATTTAGGATACGATATGGGTACTATGAGTATCTTATTATACTATTCGGTCTTACTAACGTACTAGCTTTATTCTAAGAGATAATTAACAATATCTTATAAGAGTACCTCGACGTCTTCGTTATCGCCTACCTCGACGATATCTTAATCTATTTAGAGATATTGGAAGAATATAAGAAATACGTATATATAATCCTTTAGCGACTCTAGGATAATAAGATTCTAGTTAACTTAGAAAAATGCGAATAGAACGTATAGCAAGTTAATTTCCTCGGATATACTATTATACTAGGATATATTAAAATATAGAAAGATAAAGTATAGGCAGTTAAGGACTGGCTAGTACCCGCTAATATTAGGGACGTTAGGGTATTTCTCGGATACGTTAACTTTTATCGATAATTTATTAAGAACTATAGCGGAATAGCAATACTACTTATAGAACTTATATATAAAGATAGGGTCTTTAAATAGATATTAGAAGTGTAGGAAGCTTACGATACGCTTAAGACCGCGGTTACGTTAGAACTAATACTTACGGATATAGACTTAACTAAGGAATTTAAGGTCGAAATAGACGTATTATATTATATACTCGGCGGATAACTCGGTTAACGAGACGATTAAGGAAGACTCTAAATCGTTAGCAACTTTAGTAAAAAACTAAACGGATTAGAACTTAACTACGGAACGCTAGATTAGGAACTTATAGTAGTTATTAAGGTATTTAAAGAATAGTAACGATACTTTATCGGAGTAAAGAAGCAGATCTTAGTATTTACGGATTATAAGAATCTCTAGGTATTTACGATAACTAAGTAATTTAATAAACGGTAGGTTAGATAGTACGAATTTCTATCGTAATTCGACTTTAAGATTATCTACCGCCTAGGTAAAGAAAATTAACGAGTAGATGCTCTTAGTAGACGATTAGAATATTAGGGTAAGGACCCTAAGGATTACCTTAAGCTTTTTAAGGAAGACTTAGAAGGTAAACTTATAATAGAGTTTAAGGAACTTAACTCTATTATTAGAATTAATAGGAAGTTACCGGACTTTACTAATATAATAAAATAATAATAAAACGATTATATTAGAGAAATATACTTAGCTCTAGTATATAGATACTAAGGAATATGCGTAATATATAAAAGGATCTAAAGATATTGGAATCTACTAGGACTTAAGTAATAAGTTGCAGATATTATTAATAACTGTAATTCTTATAAGAAGAATAAGGCAGAACGGTATAAATTATATAGATTACTATAACCTCTACTAGTACCTACGATTATTTAGTTATCTATTAGTTTAGACTTTATTATTAAGCTACTAATCTTACGAGAACCCTTAACTAAGGTATAATATAATAGTATCTTAATAGTGGTTTGCAGACTAAGCAAGTACGTATACTTCCTACTATATAGAGAAAGTAGTACTGTAGAAGAACTTACGTATATATTTATAAGGAATATTATCGCAAACTACGGAACGCCGTAGGAAATTATCTCCGATAGAGATCGGAAGTTCGTATTAAAGTTTTAGTTATTACTTACTAAACTTCTCGGATCTATATAACGAATATCTACTGCATTTTACCTATAAATAGACGGATAAATAGAAAGAACGAATTAAATTATAGAATAATACCTTAGATATTATATTAACTACTAATAAAATAATTAGGTTAAATGGTTACTAATAGCGTAATTCGTATATAATAGCGTAGATATAAGTACTACGGAATAATTACTATTCTTCCTAGTATATAGATATAACCTAATAATATACTACGAACTAATTCTAGGCGTAAGCGCTAAAACGGTAATATAAAAAGCAGATAGACTTAGAGAAATTCGAGAAAAGATAAAGAAAATACTCGAAGATATTAGAAAGTTAATAATAGTATAGGCAAATAAGAAGAGGATTAAGGGACTAATCCTATAGAAGGGAGATAAAGTCTACCTTATTCGTAAAAATATTAAAACCTAGCGGCCTAGCGATAAACTTAACTATAAGAAACTAGGACCCTATAAAATTTTACGATAAATATTACTAGTTAACTACGAATTAGCCCTACTATACGCGCGGCTATATAATAACTTCTATATCTTAAAACTCGAACCCGTACTAGTAAACGTAGAATTAGTATACGATAAAATAATCGAAGTAGAGTAAGACTAATACAAAGTTGAACGAATACTCGACTTAAGAAAACGAGGATAAGGAAAATAGTATCTTATTAAATGGAAAGGATACGATAATTAAGAAAACTTATAGGAACCCCTAAAGAATATTTACCCCGAACTTATCACTAAATACGAAAGTCAGTATATAAATAATATATAAAGATAGGTAGATACGCACCTTAGTAGTAGGCTAGAAACTTAAGACCTAGAGAAACTAATATAGGTACCCTCTAAATTAAAACCGGACTAATTAATCGCAGTATTAGGCGCCGATAGCGTATTCCAATCCGTACCTTCGAATAACGGATCTTAGGCAGCGAGCGCCGCCTCCTCGGACGAAACAGCCTAAACGGTCTCGGCGATACGCTCTCGCTCCTCCTCCTTTAAACTAGTATTTACCAACTTTATACCCTTCTCCTAAAGGAAACGCCGTTACTTCTTTAAACGAGCTAGACGGGATAAGGACTTATTTAACTAAGCTTATAGCTTAACTAGACGATTTTCTTCCTAAAGCTCTCGACTGTTAATTCGTAATAACTTATCGGTAATACGAGCAACTAGAAGAAGAGTTAGCCGAAGAATTAGGAAAACGAATCGCAAAACTTACGAGACGATACCGGAGTATAGTTGCCCTTATATATACGCCCCCGCTTAGTATATTAAGAGCAGCTCTTAATACTATTAACTATCTTATAAGAATAACTACGGTTAAGATAAAACGAATAAGGTATAACTTCGTAACCGTGGGATTTAATAAAAGCAAAACGGTCTAAAGTAGCGCTACGCTTCTTAGAAGGCCGAGATTTTTCGATTCTATCCAATATAACGAATTAGGAAATTATAATCCGAAGTGAGAATATTAGGCAGGACTACTTACGGGAATAAGGAATAGGTCTTTAGGGATAAAGACTACTAGAAGGGAGATAATATTATAACCTACGGTTATATAGGTTATAGGAACAGGCCAATATATTATAGTATAAGCTCGGAACCTTAACGGACCGATAGGATCTCTTATATAAAGGTATACAGGATTATATAACCCAGGGTTAGGGTTATTATATAGCTTACGGATACTTACTAAGCCTTAGTAAGCACCGACGAGTATAGGTAAGCTACGATAAGCTCTGGTAAGCCAGGTATCGACTTATAGGAATAACAGAAGGATATAAGGATAGGAGTTCAGCACTTTGATTTAGATAGTTTCCTTATAGTCTTTAGTTATAAATCTAAGCATCGTTCTTAAGATAAGTGAATCTCTTTAAGAATAGATGGGGTAATCCCTCTTAATCTATTGCATCGACAATCGGTATAGACAGCAAAACGTACTTGATATTGTTCAGCACGTGAACTGAAGGTAATACCTCCTTTATCTGCTAATATACAATTCACAGAGACTTCCAGTATCAGGGATACAGGCAAGGATTATTATATATAGCCTAAGCCCTTAGTTATACTATTAACTTACTTAAAGATTATATTAAAGAGTTTAAAGCTTTCCGTATAATTAATAGTTTTATCTTAAAAGGGTTTCAAAATATCGGCGTTTTTATAATAATTATATTATCGAGTTAATTTTAGCCGAATTATAATAACTCGTTCTTATTATCTTAGCTTAGGAACTACTTTAATCGGATATCTAAGGGCGTTTATTATAAATATCTATATAAGATATTTAATTATACTTATTAGTAGGCGGTCATTAGCTATTAAAGGCTTTGCTAAGCTTATACGGATAGACTTCCTAATAATAAAAAGATTAAGTTAAACCCTAATAAGTATACATATATTCTAAGCAAATTCTTAATACCTAAATACGCTAATCTATTATAAAGTTATAAAGATAAAGGTTACCTTTTAAAGAATTAATCTCCTCCTTTATATACGCTATATCGATACTAAAGATAAAACGGATTATCTTAATTATAATCTAATTAGAATTACGGTTCTAATAATAATAACGTTTATAGGGGAGGAAGTTTAAAGGTATAGATATTCTTATCGTACTATTGTTATGACCCACGACCTTGCAGGTCACAGGAACAGGCCAACGCAACATGGCATAAGCTCGGAACCTTAACGGACCGACAGGATTTCTTATATAAGGTTACGCACGGGCTAAGTATAACATAATATAATAGGCCAATTAGGAATAGATCATTAGGATTATAAAATGATCTAAGTAAGCCGGATCATCAGGATCGCAAGATAATCCAGAAGAGCTACAGGAACGACGGAAGGATATAAGGACAAGAGTTCAGCACTTTGATTTAGATAGTTTCCTTATAGTCTTCAGTTGTAAATCTAAGCATCGTTCTTAAGATAAGTAAATCTCTTTAAGAATAGATAGGGTAATCCCTCTTAATCTATTGCGTCGATAATCGGCATAAGACAGCAAACGTACTTGATATTGTTCAGTACGTGAACTGAAGGTAATACCTCCTTTATCTGCTAATATACAATTCACAGAGACTTCCAGTATTAGGGATATAGGCAAGGATTATTACAATTAGATATAGCCTCTCTAAATACTTATTTAAGGTTAGGTAGCTATTATTATAACTAGGAATAGTATTACCTAGTTAGGGGGTATATAATAATAGTCTTTAACCCTAACCCTTAAGCCTTTATATAAGCCGGATAAAGGGGTTTTTATAGCCTTTCTCTTAAACGTACTCTTTAAGAAAGGCTTTTTCCACTTATAATACAGACAGATAATTCACTTTAATCTTAGATTAATCACTTTAGTCACTTAATAATAATTCCGTTGTTCTTAGGGCTATAAAGGCATTTACAGACGTCTCAAACGCGAAACAACGCGATATTTAGGTATATGTAAGAGAACGTAGCTGTTGTTTAGGACGCGGGTTATGCTTATCAATAAAGTTGACCTCAAGTTGGACACAAATTGGGTTCTAACTCCGCAAGGCCTTGTCATTGATTTTCAAGCCTCGCCATTTAATATCCAGATCACGCAAAACTAAATATCGCTTCATATGGTTTGGCTCATTTAATGTCATTGGAGTTAAATCCAGAAGGGAGAACTCGCTATATTGCAGCAGGAGGTGAAGATATATGATTTGAGGGGCACCATCGGCAACAGTAAGATCGTCAAGGTCATAGTGTGTTTTTATGCTTCAACAACTAAATGTTACTCAGTACTGCTTAAGATCGAGGAAGAATGTTTCCACCAAGGAGTGCTTTTATACACAATTCATGACTAGCCCTTGATTATTAAGGGGAAAACGGGGGATCGGCAAATAAATATAGTACCAAAATTGGAAAGGATTAAAGATTGATTTTATACGGAAGGTCGCAGAGCATACTTACGTAATTTTAGTAACAGACGTAGTTCCTTCAAGGATTTCGAGACCAAGATATGATTTTCTAATCTATTTTGCAGCGCGCAGGCTCTTTCCCATCTTCTGTTCGTCCAATCGCTTCTCCAGCATCTCACGGATATCAACTAGCTCGGCCACCGCTGACTTCACCATCTCCAAGCTGAATGGGAGGACCCACACCTCGGACTTATTCACGTGGCTGGCAGCCTTCTCCCAAAAAGCACAAAGTTTGGATACTGCCATCTCCGATGCTTGCAAAGTGTCCACCAGGGTTAATACCTTGTGGGCTTTGCGCATCTGTTGTCGGTTCAAGGAATCGAGCATTCTCTCCAGGTCATTGCGCTGTTCTTGCGCCTCTTGAGCCATTCCAACTTGTGTCGTAGCCGCCAAGGACGCGTGATCATGCAGAAACTCAAGGATAGCGGCGAGTTCCTGAATATCGGTACAAGACTGAATGACATCGTGTAGATCCTTCTCGGTTTTACGAATAATAATGTCTGAGATCCGACGTTTCACTACTTCCATAGCATCCTGGAACTGCTTAAGATCCTGGACGGTGAGCGCTCGGCCCTTAGGCAGCTGCGGAGCAGTGACGGCCAAAGCAGCGGTAACGCCTTTATCGTCCAGAGTCATACTTTCTTCGTCTGTAAATACGCGTCCGAAAAGGTCCAGCAACGCGTTTGAGTGATCATTTGTCTTATATAATTACCTTAGGCTCCGCTATCTAGGAGCGCCTTATATATCTTTCCTTTAATATTAATATCGATTCGTAGATATATATATACCGTAGTATTTATTATTTAGAGGGACTTTATCGGTAGTCCTAATCGCTTAATATCCCTTATAAGCGATCTTATTCTTTTGGGTACGCTTTCTATATATTATATATATTACGTACTACTAACTAAGCGAGTTCTTTAGCCTTAGTTATTCCTTTAGTATATATAGCGTATTATTATTCTCGTTAAAACTTAATTCTATACTAATCCTATACTTTCTTTTAAATATAAATTATATGTTCCGATATCTTATACTAATACTATCTATAATACTTCTATATATATTCCTTAGGGTAGTTATCCTTAAGTTCGATATATATATATAATTTCCTAATATCGATAGGGGCGTAGTATTTATCGTTATTAACGGTAATTATAATAATATAATACTCTAAATATCGAACTAGAAACTATTTATTCTAAGCTTTAAAGCTAAAATATATTCTATAATTAAAGTATATATATAAAAACTATACTAATTAATAGTATTAGCTATAAAGTATATTAATTTATAGATCTTCGCCTTATATTACTATATAATTATAGATTATAATACTTTTAAATATATCTCGGAGAGTTATTCCTTTAATAATAAATTTAGAGTTCTATCGGTTTAAGGCGTTTTCTATATCTACCTCTAAGGTAATATCTATAGGGGTATCTTATCCTATAATAAACGCTTATATACTATTATCTCTAAATTCTAGGTATTCTCCTATAATAAGTATCTATTCTTTAGTAAGAGGTTATATAAGGAGAATATCTAGTTCCGAGGAATATTCTAAAATATTATCCTAATCTTTCTTATTTCTAGGTTTCTAAGGATATTACCCTAAGCCCTCTTTTACCGAAAGGTATATTATATAGTTATCCTAATAATAGAATTTCTAATAAAGGAACCTGTAAGGAATATCGTTTAACACTTATTTTAAAAGGTTATCCTAACTAAGAATAGAAATATCCTTTCTTATTATTATATTAACTTATTATAAGGCTTTACTAACTTATCGTTCTAAAAGTATTAATTAGAATTATTATTCTTTCTTAAATTAATAATATTCTTATATAAAATAGCCTTTCTTACTATAATTAAAATATTCCTTATTTGTAAGCTTCCGTTTAATAATATTTAGCTTTATCGGGCTTATATATATATTACCGCTAAGCGCTATTAACCTATAATTAATATATTAAGGTATTTAGATCCTTTTAATAATATTAGCTATTACTTATTAAGTAATATAGCTTCCTCCTTTCTTATTCTTCTTTATTTACTATTTATAAAGGCGTTTATCGATATAGATAGTATTATTAATAAATATTATAAAACTTTCCGGCTAATCTTATTTAGAGATTTCGTCCTTAACTTTATCTTTTAATCCTTTATAATAATATTCTATAAAACTAGTATCTTTTTATAGGAGGTATATTAAGAGCTATTTAAACCTAACTATATAAGCTAAAACTAATTTTATTTATTTAAGCTTTATAAGTTATTATATAATAGTTTATTCTTTATTAAGGTCTCTAAATATCTCCTTAAAGATCCTCTTGAATCCTATAAAAGAATTAAATATATCTTTAATAGCCTGCTTCTATTCTATAGGGTTATTAAAGTACTTTAGGTAGTTACGAAATAAGGGTTTATACTAAATAAGAGCGTTTTTCTTAAGATATATTCTAATTAAGACTACTTTATCGGCTTTTATAATAAATTAGTTCTAATTATATAGAAAGTATATCTTATAATAGGTAAGAAACCTTTAAAATATCTTCTAATTACTATTATATATAATAGGTTTATCTATTTTATAGCTATTAGAGTTATAATAATAATGTTATGACCCAGCCTCATGCAGGTCACAGGAACAGGCCAACACAACAAGGCATGAGCTCGGAACCTCAACGGACCGACAGGATTTCTTATGTAACCTCACCGAGGACTGACTAATGAGAAGGGTTAGGGTTAATCACCAGAGTCACGGTGACCGGAGCGATTGGATCACCAGAATCACGGTGATCACGGTGACGCGATCACAGGATGGATCGTGACCACCAGGAACAACGGAAGGATATAAGGGCAGGAGTTCAGCGCTTGATTTAGGTAGTTTCCTTATAGTCTTCAGTTGTAAATCTAAGCATCGTTCTTAAGACAAGTGAATCTCTTTAAGAATAGATGGGGTAATCCCTCTTGATCTATTGCATCGACAATCGACACAGACAGCAAACGTACTTGATATTGTTCAGCACGTGAACTGAAGGTAATACCTCCTTTATCTGCTAACATACAATTCACAGAGACTTCCAGTATTAGGGATACAGGCAAGGATTATTATATTTTCACAACTCTTGTTCAGAACGGTCCACGTACACCCTTTGAGCAATACTAAGTACAGTAGCTATGGCTCCTGGACCAGCAACCCCTGCAACCGCCAGCAACGACGAGACTCCTCCGCCCAAGGTTTCGACCAACGAGGAACTTACTACGCAAAACGAGTATCTTAACAATAGCCTTAAGGCCCTTAAGCAGGAAATTCTCCGCCTTAGCCTAATCACTTAGCAGAAGGCCTATAAACTCGATAAGCCAGGACTATACGGAGGCACTAAAGGAGGACTCCAATCCTTTATCACCTAGTGTAAGGCATACTTTAATTATTACCGTCTCTAGTTTCCTAGAGAGGAAGATAAAGTTATCTTCGCAGGCAGTCGCCTTAAAGGTAGCGCACTCCATTAGTGGGAGCCTACGCTTCGGGATAGGCAGGAAAACTCCCACGAACACCAGAACAATAAAACCAAGGAAATCTTCAAGAGGTTTCGGAACTTCTCTAAGGCACTTAAGGAAACCTTTGGAGATCCAGACGAACAACGCACTGCGGAACAGCAACTCGCCTTACTTAAGCAAACTAAGTCAGTATCAGAATACACCGCCCAATTCCGTCGTATCGCTAATCACCTTAATTAGGATAACGAACCACTTATAGTATAATACTATACTGGACTTAAGGAAAACGTTAAGGACGAACTTAGTAAATCCGATAGACCAGAGGACTTCCACAAATATATAGCAATGGCTATTAAGATCGACAATCGCCTATTTAAACGATAGTAGGAACGATAAGGAAGAAAGAACGTTACTACGTTCTTACCTAGACCCAATATAGGAAGACGATACTAGCACTCGAAAAGCAATAATTATTACTATCGCTCTACAGCGCAAAGCGGCACCACATATTCAGGACCTATGGAGCTCGATGCAGCCCAACGACGCCCCACCAACAAGGAATGTTTCAATTGTGGCAAGAAGGGCCACTTCGCACGAGAATGTCGTCAACCCAAGAAAGGACGACAGTTCCAACCAGTACCCCCAGGACGACAGGCTAGCGAGGCCTCACGATAAATCAATATGATAACGAGAAAGGATATTTCCACTCCCAGCCAGGATAACCTTCCAGAGCAAGCGTCGGACGATATTCCTCACGGACTCCTTTATTAGACATTCTATTACTAGGACAATTGCGTAACGCACCTCTCGGCAAAGGAAGGCTCAGGATAGTATCCCCAGAGACCCAGAAACAAGAAAGACCAGGATAACACTTCGGAATATTCCTCGGAACCAGACATTCTCCCAGCACGACCTCTTACTAAGGAACAGGCAATTATTATAGGAGAATACCCAGAATTTAAAGACGATGGCATATAAGCGTCCACTACAGGACAGGACACCCCTATAGACACCACCTTAGAGGCAGATACCGAAGACGCCTCGGACCGATAGAACGCTGAATTTATCGTCGAAGGAATAACCCTCCGAGATATTTTTAGAAGCGTTACGGTTCACAACTATACAGCAATACAAAGCGAAGATCCACGAATTAATATACTCTATAACGAATACTATCAGTTAGTATAGTTTTTATATATTCACTTCAACTGCAGAATATACTTCAGCCTTAAAGCTCAGAACGAATAGTTTCTAGTTCGACGACTAGAGCACCGTATTATCGTAATTACAGTCAGCAACGATAAATACTACGCCCCTATCGACATCGGAAAATCATATGCACACATCGGACTCAAGGACAATTACCCTAGGGAATGTACGGAGAAGTACCGCAAATAGTACCAGTACAAAACACCAGAATATGCAATTCACGCCCCAGAGAAAGCGCAGGGTTAGCACCGAATCAAGTTTCAACGAGAACGGTAATACGCTATACGCACCAAAGGAATAACTAAGGCCAAAGAACTCGCCCAGTCAGCAGCACGTAACGCACGCGATACACAGAAAGCGCACCCAAAAGAACAAGATCGCCTGTAAGGGACATCAAGCGATTAGGACTACCAACAAAGTCCCTCTACGCAACAGACACTACAGCACACGCACATCTACGAATCGACATCATTATTAAAGGAAAAACATATAAGGCGCTCCTAGACAGCGGAGCCTAAGGCAACTACGTAAACCCGGATATAGTTAATCAGGAGAAACTTATATAGCACCGGAAGATAGAACCCTATTTACTCAACACCGTAGAAGGATAATAAGTAAACTATAACCACGGAGTTATCGATATGGAGACTGATTATCTACTAGTTACGATCTAAGGAAGAACCTTTATAATAAACTTCGATATTACGGACACCGCACAGCATTAGTTGATATTAGGCATACTATAGCTAAGATAGCATAATCCTCGAATCGATTGGACTAATAGCCATATTTCATGGGACAAGGCGGACACCTAGGGAATAGTTGCAATTAAAGGCGCAGGATCGGATTTAGTTACTAAGCGACGTCTAGAGAAAGGATACTTAAACGAATCTACTTATACCTCCAATCCGGGAAGGACCAAGAAAACGACGGTCAAATACAGCAACGACAACCCCCGAAGGCTTATAGAGAAGGATCTAGCAATAGTTAATACCTCAGAGATTAGAAGAGGGTATGGCAGATTAGGATACGACAGAACGGGAATCATCAGACATTAAGATGGACCTTCTCAGGGCAGGAATCAAGAGATACGAACATACGCCCGACGATATCTTCTATATATGGCAATGACGACACCAGACGAAGATACGTACCGAACCCTCTCAGGCATACCAGAAGAGTACCGAGAGTTTACAAGACTATTCCAAGGCAAATTTAAGCACGGATTGCCGGACCATAGCCTATACGACCATAAGATTCCACTTAAAGAAGGAGAATAACCGAAGTTCTTTCCTATCTACGGACTAGATGAGGACAAATTAAAGGCACTTAGGGAGTATATCGACGAAAACCTACAGAAAGGTTACATACGACCATCATATTCACCAGCAGGATATCCAATTATATTTATACTAAAGAAAAACGGAAAATTACGATTATACGTTGACTATCGATAACTCAACGACATCACTATCAAGAATCGCTACCCCTTACCACTCGTAAAGGAAATTCGAGACAGACTTAAGGGAGTATAATAGTTTACCGCACTCGACTTGAAGGAGGGCTATCACTATATACGCATTAAGAAGGGAGAAGAATGGAAAACAGCATTCAGGACACGATACGGACACTACGAGTATCTTATTATGCCATTCGGTCTCACCAACGCACCAGCTTTATTCCAAGAGATGATCAACAATATCTTACGAGAGTACCTCGACGTCTTCGTCATCGCCTACCTCGACGATATCTTGATCTACTCGGAGATATTGGAAGAACACAAGAAGCACGTATACACAATCCTTCAGCGTCTTCAGGACAACAAGATTCTAGTCAACCCGGAAAAATGCGAATGGAACGCACAGCAAGTCAATTTCCTCGGATATACTATCACACCAGGACATATCAAAATGCAGAAAGATAAAGTACAGGCAGTCAAGGACTGGCCAGTACCCGCCAACGTCAGGGACGTTAGGGCATTTCTCGGATACGTTAACTTTTATCGACAATTCATCAGGAATTACAGCGGAATAGCAATACCACTTACAGAACTTACACGCAAAGATAGGGTCTTTGAATAGACACCAGAAGCACAGAAAGCTTACAACACGCTTAAGACAGCAGTTACGTTAGAACCAATACTCACGGATGCAGACCCAACTAAAGAATTTGAGGTCGAAACAGACGCATTATGTTACGCACTCGGCGGACAACTCGGTCAACGAGACGACCAAGGAAGACTCCAAATCGTTAGCAACTTCAGTAAGAAACTAAATGGACCAGAACTCAACTATGGAACGCTAGATTAAGAACTTATAGCAATTATTAAGGCATTTAAAGAATAGCAACGATATCTTATAGGAGCAAAGAAACAGATCTTAGTGTTTACAGATCACAAGAATCTGCAGGTATTCACGACAACTAAGCAATTTAACAAACGGTAGGTTAGATGGTACGAATTCCTATCGCAATTCGACTTCAAGATCATCTATCGCCCAGGCAAAGAAAATCAACAAGTAGACGCTCTCAGCAGACGATTAGAACATTAGGGCAAGGACCCTAAGGATTACCTTAAGCTCTTTAAGGAAGACTTAGAAGGCAACCTTATAATAGAGTTTAAGGAACTTAACTCCACTATCAGAATTAATAGGAAGTTACCGGATTTCACCAATATAATAAAACAATAACAAGACGATTATATTAGAGAAATATACTCAGCTCCAGTATATAGATACCAAGGAATACGCGCAATATGCAAAAGGATCCAAAGATATTGGAATCCACCAGGACTCAAGCAACAAGTTGCAAACATTATTAATAACTGCAATTCTTGCAAAAAGAATAAGGCAGAACGACACAAACTATACGGACTACTACAACCTCTACTAGTACCTACGACTATTTGGTTATCCATTAGTCTAGACTTTATTACCAAGCTACCAATCTCACGAGAACCCTTAACTAAGGTATAATACGATAGTATCCTAGTAGTGGTTTGCAGACTGAGCAAGTACGCATACTTCCTACCATACAGGGAAAGTAGTACCGCAGAAGAACTCGCGTATATATTCACAAGGAACATCATCGCAAACCACGGAACGCCGCAGGAAATCATCTCCGACAGAGATCGGAAGTTCGCATTAAAGTTTTGGTTATCACTCACCAAACTTCTCGGATCCATATAACGAATGTCCACTGCATTTCACCCGCAGACAGACGGACAAACGGAAAGAACAAACCAAATTGTGGAATAGTACCTTAGACATTACATCAACTACCAACAAGACGATTAGGTTAAATGGTTACCAATAGCGCAATTCGCATATAATAGCGCAGACACAAGTACTACGGAACAATCACCATTCTTCCTAGTATACGGATATAACCCAACAGCATACTACGAACCAATCCCAGGCGCAAACGCTGAAATAGCAACGCAAAAAGTAGACAGACTTAAAGAAATTCGAGAAACAATAAAGAAAATACTCGAAGATGTTAGGAAGTTAATAACAGTACAAGCAAATAAGAAGAGGATTAAGGGACTAATCCTACAGAAGGGAGATAAAGTCTACCTTATTCGCAAAAATATCAAAACTCAGCGGCTTAGCGACAAACTTGACCATAAGAAACTAGGACCCTACAAAATTCTACGACAAACATTACCAGTTAACTACGAGTTAGCCCTACCACACGCACGGCTACATAACAACTTCCACATCTCAAAACTCGAACCCGCACCAGCAAACGCAGAATTAGCATACGATAAAACAATCGAAGCAGAGCAAGACCAATACGAAGTTGAACGAATACTCGACTCAAGAAAACGAGGACGAGGAAAACAGTATCTCATTAAATGGAAGGGATATAACAATCAGGAAAACTCATAGGAACCTCTAAAGAATATTCACCCCGAACTTATCACGGACTACGAAAATCAGCACGCAAATAACTCGCGAAAATAGGTGGATACGTACCTTGGCAATAGGCCAAAAGCTCAAGACCCAGGCGGGGCAATATGGGTATCCCCAAGATCAAAACCAGCAGTATGCCAATCCACAATGCCAAAAGCACCTAAAGATTGGGTATCTAGAACAGCTATATCCTCCAATATCTGACGAGTCTCCTCCTCCTTACGAGCCGCCACCTCCCGAACCTCCTGTTCGCGGCGCTCATGCTTATCCAACTCGTCTAAGGACTGCAGACCGGCAGAAACCATCTTCTCCCCACGCTCGCGCAACGACCGCTTTTGTTGACGTAAGCGTATTAGACGGGAAGTCGCCTTATTAAGCTTCCGCTGTAGCTATAGGAAAGCCTCCTCGGCAGTAACCTCCTCCCCCTCTAGACGGTCCATCTCAGCGGTAATCCGCGAGACTAGGAAACGTTAGAAACAATATAGCAACAGCAGGCAAAGAGAAAAACCCACGGGAAGACAAAGGGACGCCTGAACTATTACAGGAACGTCCACGACGTACGCAGTTCGAACAACGCTTCGAACTTTTCATTATCTGGCACTCCAGGCCACGTTGAGAACAGAAGGAACAAGGCATGACGAGGTAACCAAGGCGATCAATGGTATCGGCTAAGCGAGTACGGCTGTTAGAAGAATTCGAGGATATCCCGGATTAGGAAAGCATAATCTAGAGTAAGAATGTCAGGCAGGACTACTTACGGAAACAAGAAACAGTCTTTAAGGACAAAGACCCTAGGAGGGAGATAATGTTATGACCCAGCCTTATGCAGGTTACAGGAACAGGCCAACACAATAAGGCATGAGCTCGGAACCTTAACGGACCGACAGGATTTCTTATATAACCTCACCGAGGACTGACTAATGAGAAGGGTTAGGGTTAATCACCAGAGTTACGGTGACCGGAGCGATTGGATCACTAGAATCACGGTGATTACGGTGACGCGATTACAGGATGGATCGTGACCACCAGGAATAACGGAAGGATATAAGGGCAGGAGTTCAGCGCTTGATTTAGGTAGTTTCCTTATAGTCTTCAGTTGTGAATCTAAGCATCGTTCTTAAGA
>KZ678515.1:1364-42219 GCA_003019895.1 Coniella lustricola | reverse complement strand
ACGTGAACTGAAGGTAATACCTCCTTCATCTGCTAACATACAATTCACAGAGACTTCCAGTATCAGGGATACAGGCAAGGATCATTACAAATAAATATTAGTAATTATAACATTACCGTTATTATTTTACTATATAAGTTACTATACCTAAGTTATAAGTTATTACTATTAGTCGGTAAATTACTATTCTTAAGTTATAATAATTATATTCTATTCTTCGATCTATACTTCTATCTAAACGATATACTATTAGAAGTTATAAAGTTCCTAAATAACTTATTCTACCGTAAGGGTATACTAACCCTAGTTAGATAAAGTAGGAGTTTAAGGAGCTATATTTATATTTAGTATTACTTAAAGGGTTTATATAAACCGTTCTAAATAAGAGTTATAAAAATATAATAATCTTTACCTATATCCCTAATACTAGAGGTTTCTATAAGTTATATATTAATAGATAAAGGAGGTATTACCTTTAGTTTATATACTAAATAATATTAAGTATATTTATTATCTATACCGATTATCGATATAATAGATTAAAAGGGATTACTTTATCTAGTCTTACAAAGGTTTACTTATTTTAAGAACGATATTTAGATTTATAACTAATGATTATAAGGAAACTATTTAAATTAAAGTATTAAACTCCTATCCTTATATCCTTCCGTTATTTACTACTATTCCCTAAATAGTTCCTAGATCGATAGGATTAATATCGAGCCTATCGATCCTGCTTTCCTAACCCTAACCCTAGTTACGTAATCCGTATATCCTAAATAAGAGATCCTGTCGGTCCGTTGAAGTTCCGAGCTTATACCATAATATATTGGCCTGTTCCTATGACCTATATATACCCTGGGTTATAACAATAGATAGCAAACGTACTCAATATTGTTCAGTATATAAACTGAAGGTAATACCTCCTTTATCTGCTAATATATAACTTCCAGGAACCTCCAGTATCAGGGATATAGGCAAGGATTATTATAGGAGCAGCATCTTGAAAGTAGTACATTCTACATCTGTCTGCATCTAAATGTTACCAAGCCAATGCAAGCTCACCTGCGAATACGGCGTTTCTATTACAACAAATAGCGGTCATTGTAATCTATATGTTAAGCACCAATGCCAATCAGACAATCTTGTTTCAATATATTCTCAAAAGTGTTACATTTCAACATTTCAATATTGCATTATATTTTGAGCATTGTCGCATTTGCGGTGCGCATATCCCACACCTTCTACCACATTTCGTCCTCATATATTTCGCAGTTCGCAAGTATGGCCGTCGGCAAGTTCTGGCCGATTCTCTTCTATATGAAATATTCCCCATGTAGTACTCTCGTCCAAGGATTCGCGATGAACTGTAGGCCCTTAAAAGGGTCTGAACTCACCAAGCATGCTTTTTGAATGTTGTCGCAAATTGAAACTATTATTTTCAACTTGATACTCCGATTTCCTTGTGGTAGTCACGCTCGATACATGCTGTATTATGCCTGGTATTGCACTTGGAGCTGTCGCATTCTGCATTTGTCGCATGTAGTTGTTACAAAATTTTGCATTTGATGTCCTCTGCCCTTGTCACATTCTGGGCCTGGCTAGAAGTCTGCAATATTGTATTTCCAGTGTGATCAATCGGTTGTGACTTTAGCCTTTCTTACATTGAAGGCTGTGTCGTCTTCTAAGTCTGTCAAATTATGATTTGCAGTTGTAATTTGCTAGATATTATAGTGTTACCCTTGGCACGGTCAAACTTTTACACCTGTCGCATTTTGCAGCCATCAAATTCCGCAATCAAACTGGTGTTACATTTGCGCCGTCATTGCATCCGAAATTACCAACATACTCCACAGCCATTATTTTGCGAATCATAGTTACTGCTACATTTCAAGTTTCATCAGTATCTGAGAATCATCTCCTTTGATGGCATCATCTCGAAATTCAAGTATGTGTACATTGTGGTTACGTTCGCATTCTGTACTCCATTCTGATGCATTACTCAAACAATCGTGATTTATCCACTGTGATCATTTGCAGCATTTTGGATTACAACGCGATCGCATGCCGCATTCAAGCCGTTGTCATGGTCCGCTTCATGGGTACTGTGGCTGCGGTTTACAGTTATCGTCTTTTAGCAGTTGTTGCAATGCAACACTCATTACCTTCTGGCCCATGGTACCCCATTTGGAATCCCTCTCTCAACTGCGTGTTGGTTATGATCCCGTTCTGGTGTATTATCGCATTTTGCAACCCTTCTTTTCTGCATACAAGCCCATATCGTTGTCGCATTCAGGAGCAGACACACTTTCCACCTGCCACACTTCAGGTTCATCGTCACCTGTTATTAGCGATCTTGGGACCTCGAACCAATGATACGATTATCTACAGCGTTACATTCTGTTACATGAAGCTATACGGTCGTTTGATATCGCGTTCAGTAATTGTTACGCTTTCCAACATCACTTTTCGTGAAGAGCAATGCTTTAATACATGACACAGAAGTTTAATGGAGAACGACATCTGAGCTTGGAGTCATAGATGCTGCAGGGCTCTGGCGATATGTTGTACTACTCGGTCAAATCCCTTTAGCGGAGTAATACAATCTGTGGATGGTCATCGCGTGAGGGCGTGTTCCTATCGCTGACAGTGAACTCGTGTAACAGAACAGAAGGTACACCATATGATCGGCTTCAGCTTCACATATCGGAGCTCGACCGAGATCTGTGGATTGGAATGCCTGATCTTAAGACCACGTGCCCTTTGAAGACATTTTGTTGTCAAAAGTCAATACAAATTGTCCGGTCCAGCCCTTTGCAATAAAGCTATGTATATATTGCTCATTCCCACGACGACGTGTACTCTACTGCATCTCTATCTAAGGTAAACAAGAACTTACGAAAACTCCATCCCTAGGTCACTTAGAACACTCCTCTTTCTCTCGGGTTGAGATCAAACTTGTGCTTCCACGTCTCCGTCCATCTCAAGCTGGCTCTCTGCACGCAAAGGATTGGGACAGTTCACCAAGGCGCGGATCTGATAATGAAGGACTCTGATTCGGCTGAACCAGCTGACATATGCTCAAGTTCAGATACTGCAGAACGCGAAAAGACCAACAATGACACATCGCGCTTTGCAGCTAGCTGTTCAAGCCGCGCCTCCATGCTTTTGCGATCTGCGGCTCTGCAACGCTCCCTTAGACCGGCAAAGGCGCGCGACCGCCAATCATGTTGTGATGGTGTAGAGGTGGAGGCTGCACCGTCATTGCTACCAACTACCGACAAGGGATGTGCCGTTGCCATGGAAAGAGAAGATGTTGTCTGTAAAGCTGTAGTGATGGTAGAGTCTAGGATCAGGTGACCGCCGGCGTTCATGGCACCTTTACTGCCGTTCTGGTTGGCGACCGCCTGAAAGACCCTGTGTCCGTTGTCGGGATGTTCATTTTGCTCCTGGATACATGGCACGACAGGTTGACCCCCAATGCCAGCATTACGAGTTGAAATGGGTGCTTTAGCCGACGTTTGGAACAATAGAGAGACATTGGAGCTTGTCTGTGACATCTCTGACTGATTCATTGTGCCTCTGTTGTCTGGATTGTGACGACTGGATGCCAAGTTTGGAGGTGGTGTTGGTAGAGAGCAGACTCCGCATAATTGACTGTGCTTCGTGTCCTGTCCTGACTTCAGAGCTCGGTCTCGGTCTCTGTTCTTTGGATTGGGATCCTGCTGTTTCTGCACTGAGATCTGACCCACCCGTCCGCCGTCGACGGCGATGGCATTTCCGCGATTTGTGCCGCTGCTTCGTGTCGCTGACTCCGTGGACACAATGTTTGCATTCATGCTTGACACCACTTCCGATTGTTTCAATGTTTCGGTGTCCAGGTGAGGGTGGCCTTGGTGACTTCCTTCCAGACATGAGTTTGCTTCCGATCTGGGTTCTAATGACACGCTGCCGATGTTGAGCTGGAGTACGGAAAGAGAACCGGCTTTAATTTGAAAAAGATGGTTAGCTGAAATCTCGAGAAGGCCACACAAATCTTCGCAACAGAAAACCTCCAAAACCGCCATCCGTCAAGGGGTTCCAGCTTAAGCGCCGTGTCATAAGAAGTCCTTACCTCGAGTCCAGAGAGCCCTCAACCTCTTGAGGGCTGAATTGAAGTCGATTTTCTTGTTTTCCATGACTGACCGGTGCTGACATTTGCGATGCTGCTTTTGTTGTGACTTGTTGCTTTACTCCGATGATCGAAGAAGCGATGTGATTATCACCGGCATTCTTTCTCTCCAAACCTCTTCCTTTTCGATGCTTGTTTTGAAGTATGTCCTTAAATTTGAATGCTCGGTTCCCCTGCGTTGTATTGATCGTCTCTTTACACGTGTAGGCACGATTGTTCTGGTCAGCATCTGAGCAGTCAGCATGTAGTGATAGTTGTGACCAGGGGAAGGAGGAGAACCATACTTGAAAGTAGTTGTATGTCCTTGACTGGACAAATCTTACCCATCGATCTCATCAATGCCTCGATGCCCGCTGCACTTTTCATGGTGTCACCAAGTTCCTGATTCCATTGATAAGTGTCTGAAGCTGACCCACTATCAACAACACTGACGCCGCCCTGATTCCGAGCTTGAAGCAGTAACTTATGCTCAATTGTCCACTTCCGTGCGCATTTCTTGGCCAAACGATCAAAGTCTGGGTGGATGAGTCCTGCAAACTCGTCGTTGTGGGTCAAGTTGCAGTGGCGCCGGATCCAGGGGAGCCAGTCACTGGCAAAGCTCGGGTTGTCGACGTCGGAAGGAAGAATGTTATGCCTGCAAGTTTCAAAGAGGAGCATAGCCTTGGTCTGCAGGCAATAGAGACGACCTTTCTTGGGATTGATGCGATACTCGCTAATAGCTATACTACAGCATTGCTAGAGAAGAGAATGACGGACCGCCTGATTAGCCTCAATTGATATCACAAGTGAAACAAAAGGGATTGATGCCAAATGAACTGGTGCGTGCATGATGCGGCTACTGGTGGAAAGCCAATGGAATCCAATACAATTATGGACGAAGGAAATGATGACTGACCTGGTTACTGTTGTCTTGACACATTCCGGCTTTGAGCTCTGTTGATGTGATGGAAGGCGTGTGCAGTGAGTGAAGATGGAGCGAGATGAGGAGAATTCCAGATAATCGAGGACTGAAGCGCAAAGTTGATCAAATATGAAAGAGAATGCAAAGTCAAGTTGATGCAACATGGGGATCTTTAAGTTGTTTCGGTCCTGCGCCATGACTAAAAGTGACGAACGGTTGATCACTTTCTACTTAGTGTCTTGAATAATTTATGTTGAAAGATTGAATCAGACGTGCATCTGCTACGGTACAAGAAGACAAAGGAGCAATGTGCTGATAGATTTAGCTTCAGGGTCTAAGAGTTAGAATAGATCTGTTACAAAGATATATTGAAACTGTAGAACATTCCATCCGCGACATAGTCTGACCAGACGTTTTTTCATTCTTGATAGAATTGATACCTGATGAACATATTTCTGAGAAGTGAATGCACTGACATTTCTCGCTGGCAGCGAAAGCCACAGTCTCACGGTTTCTCCGTTCTGAAAGCAAGAAACAGCCTCATCTTGTGTTCGCGATGGACGAGAAGGCCAGAACAGAAAACTGTGACATGTCACACAGCATACGGTCACCTGACAACAGCCTAGCCCTTGCCAGGAAACTCTTCTTCTTTGATACTTGGATTTCAGGAATCCACTCCATTCCTTTACCACCATCATGCCTTTGTCCTTACAGGTTGGGAGTGTCTCCAATTGCAGCCCAGATGACAACATGGTTCTTTGACCACGAGCTTCATCACTCATCTCAGTTCAGAGTCGACAGTACTGACGGAGACGCCGTTATTCCATGCTGTCTTGGTCATGTTTCCACAACACTCCCACGTCATTGCCGGACAGGTTCAAAACTCCATATTAAGCCATAGGTCGGTCAATAAAGTGAACAAAATAAGGGAAAGGAACAATAATAAACACGCGACGCAGTCTTAAATATGAATCTATATCTTCCGCCCTCTCCCCATTGCCATGCACACATCCTACTACATACCACAACATCGGCAACAAGCCTGTTGGCCAGATGCCTTAAGACAGAAATCGCGCTGAAGAGAGCCCTCTATCGCCGGTTTTCTGCTCTATGTTTTTGAGGACAGTCAGAGTCTAATGTTTCTGATGAAAGTCTTCGTTGGAACACCCTTCAGACTGTCTGTACCCTTGCAGCGCTGAAATTCTGAGTCCAGGATATGCCTGCTGGGAAAAAATAAGCAGCTTTATTGTGTCCGAGTACAGATACTCCCAATGCTTGTATAGTACAAGGCTAGCCTGCCTGTGCTCGAGCACTGCTCCGAACCATGACTGGTATCGAGTTGAGAGGCCGAGCCCGGCTTCTCTCTATCATTGGCTTAGCTTAGTCTTTGAGAATCAGATCAAGTATATTCAGTTCACAACCTCATGGGTTGGATGTTCGAGGACGGGCATCGCTCATGGATCGAGTCTGATTGAGCTTGGTCTCCGGGAACCAAAGGACTCGGGAAATCTGGAGCACCAGATATCGCTCTGCTATAGATTGACGCTTATGCAGCGTATACCGCCAATCCTGATTGAGATTGGCCAACCGTTTGAAAAGACACCTGGAGCACCAGATGTTTACTTAGCCCTCCATCAATGGGTTGATCCCGATGGAGTGAGACTGAATGGAGAACGCAAGCCTGATTGAGCTTAGGGTGACATCTGGAGTCCCGGATGTCACTGACTTGGCTTCTCACTGGGTTGATCCTGGTGAATTAAGACAAGACAACGAGCTTGACAGGATATATGGAGCACTACATGTCCTTGGTATTCCCTCGTCAGGTTGACCCCGATGAATTTAGACTGAAAAGCCACAAGCCTGATTGAGCTTAAAGTATATCTGGAGCGCCGGATATCACTGATCCTGGGTTGACGCTAATGGATCGAGACAACAATGGGAAAGTCACAAGCCTGATTGAGCTTGAGGACTTCAGAGTTCAGTCTTCCTTTGGTCAATAGATTCCTCCACAGCAAAGCATGCAAATCAACATGCTAGTAGTGAACTAGGGGTATCTGAAGTACCATATCCCTTGGGGACTGCCACGGGGTGTATCCCCCTTGAGCTGCAAAGACAAAGCACAAATGCTTGACCTTGAAAAGTCTCAGATGGCTGGGATCTGAGTCTATAGAGCCAGGTAGCACTGAGGTCATCCGGGGAGTTGATCTCCATTGATATGTCCACTCAAATGACAGGCCTGGATAAGCTTGTCAGGCAATCAATCACATCTGGCGTACCGGATGTTACTCTGTTATAGTACAATGTTCTGTGAACAAGAGACTCAGATAACAACTACTTGATATGGATCTGAATGAGCTTGCTCAACAATGAAAGCTGTAGTATCAGATGTTACCATATCGTTGGGCTGATGTCTTGGAGCATCTAGATCAGAAGAGAATCCAAGTATCACTGTGGCTTGTCAGACACCGACTTACCAGCTGGACTGAGCCTTTGAATAGAAAGAGTTTACAAGTCACAATGGTACTCAACACACAAGCCGTGATGTTCGTTTCCAGTTCAAGGGTTTAAGGATTGAGCTGAGTGTCTGACCGAATGTCAAAGAAATGCAAACAAATCTGTTCAGAAGTCGTGATTCATTCATCATCTGATCAGAAACCATTCGCGCAAACTGCATGCAGTTGACCATTTATTGCTGATGCAGGGCTCTGCAGCATCAGTGTCTTGGTGCGCTTTGCTTTGTTTAGAGGGCAGAGCCCAGTTCCTGAGCAGCTGCATTGTAGGTCTCTTGGCCACTGTAGCCCACTGCCGCTCAAACCCTTTCAAGTTCTGTGCCGCCTGTAGCGCATGTATCTCGCCCCACCTATCGCCTCGCTTAGCCCCTGTAACCAGGTGCCCCTGTAAGAATTATCGCGCTAGTAGCGCGTCCCAGCGCGTCCCAGCACATTGCAGCGCCCATACCGCCAGAGTTAAACCCGCTGAAACACGCTATCTCCGACCCTTCGTCCAGCGCCTGCAGCACTGCTAACTAGGAAAATAGCACTATGGCGCAGTTCTGTCCATTGATGATGGCTGTTATGTCTCGGTGTACTGCTGTGCTGAAAAGCCCTTTTCTCGCCTGTCAAATCTCAGAGTGTGAGAAAGTGATAGTGACTATGTACCAAGAAATACCGAGAAATCCTCAGGTAGTTAGTAGAGAGGCAAAAGTGGCAGTCAACAGCGGCGGGACGAGAAAGTGGCAGTCAACCATGCATTGGCGTACAGACTCTTTGCAGGCTGAAGGTACTTGTAGGAGATGTGCAGCTTGCGCGTGTTGATGTACGTGTGGAACATGGCAGAAAGTACTACGGTATCTGCTTCTACGTGAGATGCAAAGATGCCTGAAAGTTGCCTGTTGCTCGGGGGTTGAAGCTGGCCTGGGTTCAGCACAGTACTAAGAGAGGGTATCATTCCGGGTGCCGTATCCGATGGTTAGGGCGCTCTACTTAAGCGAACACAAGGTATCTAGGTACATGCTACAAGGAAGTCTGCACAACCCAAGTGCTTCTTTGACATGTCGAGCAAGGTTGGCTTTCCTTTATCAACACTTGCATTCTTGTTGTTTGATGTCTTGAATATTCAATAGTACTTCTAACAATACATACATACATAAACCACTTTTAAACCTCCTATTGCCATCTCCATTGCCATTTTATATCTACAGCACATCAATCAGTCACGAACCTGGATTTATGCACCTCCTTTGCCCTTTTGAGAACCCTTTGAATGTCATTCGATGCCAATTCAACGTCCCATCGCAGGTCAATCATGGTTGGGAAGTAACATTGTTCTGCTAGGGACAATGTACGTCGCCACGACTCTCTCGTAGAGGCAATGAAAACGGATGCATTCTGCTCTGCCGCTCTTAGTCCAGAAGAGACATCCCCAAGGGCCGCGATGGAGTTTCGGACAAGAGGGATAAGGTTGTGTGGGAGCAAGGTGCTTTGCTCTTTTACAGATGCGATGGCCCCTGAAATATCTTGTCGTGCACTAAGAGGAAAAGGAAAAGTATCAAAGATTATCAGTAATGCTCACGTGGTTGCATTTTTATGTGCGAGAGTGGAGACTTTGATTGTTTACCTCTGTTGGAACAAATCTCTCAACGATGCTTGGTGCTGAAATCCATCAACGATGTAGCCGGCGTGGGAATGCATGGTTTCCAAGGCCTCCAAGACATGACGAAGCGAGCCCAGAGTCCGCTCATGTTGCTCTTCCCACGCCCACAGCCGTCCCATGAAGGTCTCCATGATCATGACGGCCGTCCAATTGACCGCACTGGTGCCACTCTGAATAACGAGACCCCTGACGAGGTCCGAAATAATCATTGTATGGTCTGTCACGACTCTCATCTCGACATAGTCTTGGTTGCCCTCCATGGCGTCAAAGCTATCCTGGATCCTGGAAATCTCCAACGACGCTCCTGCAATGGTGTCTTCAATGACCCGGCCGTATTTGCCCAAGTCATAGCGCAGGTCCACGTCCCAGAACAGGAGACCCCATGCGTTTTTCGAGGCGTGGTAGTGTTCCAGGCATAACTTGTGGAGGTCCTGGCGGCCGAGCGGACGACCTTGTTCTCCATCACTATCTCTGGGCGCGTACGATGCTTCTGCAGTCGTGCAAAGATGGTCCATGGCAGTGCCCAGTCTGTTTAGAGCCTTGAGAGGTGTTGGCTGGTCTTGATACCGCTGGAGCGGGAGAGCGAGGGGCAGCATGGCCTGCGCGGACTGGACGAGGAAGAGAAAAATGGACTGATGAAGGGCAGTGGCTGGGCACGGAGGACCGGTGATGTGCATTGTGATGCTGCGGACTCGCGAGGCGGAAGAGTCAAGTTGCTTTGTGACGATTTCCTGCCAGCCTGTCCAGGCGACGACCAGGCAAAGCGTGTAGCCGAGGAGACCAAGAAGTAGGCCAACTGCAAGGTCTGCCAGATCCCGGGATCGATGTTGACGACGGCCATTTCTTGTGATTGAAGGTAGGTAATCGCAGAGAACCGACCACCACCACCACCACAGCCGTGGTCCAGTCTGGCGCCAGCTTCTCGGATCTTGTAGTTCACGCTGGACGTCCCACGCCAAGTCTGAGCCTGGTGAAGGAGAGGCCGAAGATACACGTTGGCGGTGATTGTGGTGTTGGTGGTGCAGACCATGGCTTGATGGAAAATGGAATGGTTCAAAGTCTTGCATCAGAGCGTTGATGTCGATCGTGTCCATCTCGAACACAACAATTGCATCGTCCTGCCACTCATTTGAATTGTTGTTGTTGTTGTCGTTGTCGTTGTCCGTATCCTCGCCATAAATGGGCCCACAGTGCGATCGTCCTATCCAGACTCCAGTGTCCAGGTCAAAGTGTATAAGCAATGGACGATGGTCCTTGGCTTGCAAGTCCCAATGCGAGTGGAAACAAAGCTGGATCGCGCGGCCGTCTGGATTGGATGGCGTCCGCAGTGTAAAGCGAAGAGCATAGCCAGGAGGAATCTCACTATCAGCAGCTAGATCTTGAAATTGTTGTTCGCTGCCGCCATCATCGCTGCCGCGCGCACTGAGTTTGTCATCAATGTCGTGATTGTTGAATTGTGTTGTCCAACACTCATGATACTCTGGTATGGAGTGGTTATGAGTTTTATCACTATCGTTGCTGTTGCTGTTGCTGTTATTGCTGCCGTCGCTGCTCCTTCGTGTGCTTATAGCACTCATTGTGCTGCATGCAAGGTGTAAAAACAGCTCGCAGCAGTGAAAATGTAAATGGAACAGTACAACAAGAAGCGCAGGGAAATGTCAAGGATGAGACAAGGGTGGTGAGAGCAGGAAGATCAGCAGGAAAGTTTGAAGAAAGCAGACAAGCTTTTGCAGTACATATCTCTGCAAACAAACAGATTGCTGCAGGAAGAAAAATACACAAAAGTACAGGCGGACGCGTCTGCGTCTACGTCTGCATTGCGCTCACAATAGTGGTACTTCTGTGAGAAGCTGCTGGCCTAGGGACCCCTGTCTTCTGATGGTGTCTGCGGTGACGATACTTCATAATTGAATCTTGGTTTGAACAGCAACCATTGCTGATAACAAACAACGAATCCAGGACTCGGATTGATGATGGGAAGTACTAAAACTACCATTCAAATAACTGGTTGATGAGTATGCAGTGCAATAAGTAGAGATTGGATTCCGCATGTCTTGAGGATAATGATAATGTTGATGTAAGTGCATCGTACGGGGCAGATATTGCGACCTTTCAGGCGCTGTAGCGCCTAAACTCCTTGTAAGTGGCAGATGTTTCAGGGCTTTGGCTGCGAATGTTATTAGAGGCCACATCGATGTTAGTGCGGGGTAACTTTTTCACAAATGCGGGCTGAATGATAGTGATGCAAATCCTGGCGGTGCAAACTAGAATCATTTAACTGACGCAGGATCTTTAGAGTATATAGCGACAGGATTGAGCGTGAATACAATCATATATCAAGGCAAAAAAAAAAATGAAAAATATTCATAACGGCAAGCCTCACTGGATGCTACTACACAATGTATAATGCACAAATCGCGACAATAAAAATGGCTGTAAATGAGACGGATGTTTCCAAAAGATAGTGAATGTGCATAGTCTTAAAGGGCAGCAATACAGCAAGTGTTGCTTGATGATTTGATTAATGCGCCAGAGCTGCTGGCTGCCATGTCAAGAACAGCGCCGACAGCCCATCTACTTGGCCTCCAAAATGCGACAGGGTAAATGCGATAACACTAGAAATGCTACAGGCAGGAGTTGTCCAAAAAGCAATAGCGGACAACCCAGTAAAGGAAAACAAAAAAGCGGCAGTATACTAATGCGACAGCGCATGAAGTTGGAGTATAGCATAACGAGGACTGTTTGGAAATGCGACAGCGCAATAATGCAACATGGCTAGAAAATGCGATAACCAAGATGCTGCAGGATTGTAAATTAATAACAATCAAAGGACCACAAAACAACATAGACTACAGATTACTTCGATACATAAGCACAACATGCAAGACGATAAATAAAAACCCGCGGCAGTGCACGAAAATGCGATAATACGACAATGTTGTGGAATGCGATATTATGCAAAAAAATTAGATATTGCAACAGCCTCGGAAGGAAGAGCCAGGAAAAAGCTGCAACCAAAAATGTAACAACTAAGTTGCAACGAGCTACATCATTTACATGAGCTCAGAATGCGATGCTTGATAAAAGTAATGAAACTGTGTATATCTAGCTAGGTACAGTGAATACTTACATGCAATCCTATCTCAACTTCCAACAGAGGATCTTGTCGCATTCGAGGCTTTAGTGCATATTGTAACCATGTTAGAATTCTTAGGTCTTGATTCCAGCACCGCTGCAAGATGCGATCATAAGCATACATCATTTTGCAACTCAAACTCACCTAAATTCTGTTGCTATGGCATTATTGCTTAAGAACAAAGAGTTGGCTGCACAAATACAACACCAGGCAAGCTGGGTATTCGACTTGCACATATTCAGTACATCAAATTCCATTGTGACCTTTGATTCTGAAGCTTAATAACTTTGTTCATTCATAGGTGTTGTTGCATTTCCCACTCTGTTATTCATAGCTCTATATTCATAGCTCTGTCGCATCTATAGGTCTCATCTCATAGCTTGTCCCATTTCACAGCCTTATCGCATTTCTTTCTCTTGTTTATAGGCTGTCTCATTGAATAACACCACCATACTTTGCGGCTTGTCGTATGTTGTGGTATATCGCATTAACACAATCTACAGTAATTCTGTACGTGCTTATAAAGTGCTATTGTGTTCCTGGTGCTTTGGCAAGTATTTCTACCATGTTACTTCATTCCGCAAAGGTGTCGCATGATGCGGCCCAGCTGTGCACAGTGCAATCTGCATCGCTGCTGTCAAATTGCGATCAGGCCGCATTCTGAACTGGAATCCCAATCGCATTTCACCCGGCAAATCGCATTTGCAAAACGCGACTGTTTTAATCTAGTCGCATTAGCATCACTCTGCATCACTGTGACTTTGTAGCAAGGCTGCATTGTAAGAAATTGTTACATCTGCTAGGTGCTCTTGCATTTCCCGGCGCCGTGGCCTATAGCTTTCACAAAGCTCAATACCATTTGCAAAGCAATATCGGTTTTGCAAATTCATACTTTGTCGCAATTTATGACCCAATTGGCAATTCGTGAGCCTGCTTCGGTTTGCAATGTCGTATTTCCCACTATTACCTTTCTTGAAAGGCACATCGCATTTTCCTTTGCTTTGCCGTAGCATTTCAAGACCAGGGTTGCTGATTACTACCAAGCATGGTAGCTTACCAGCTGCATTTTTCTTTTGCGCTGTCGCATTTACCACTCCGGTATACCGTACTATGTAGTGTTTAGCGCTGTGTCAAATTCAAGAGCGCTGTTGCACTTTATAATATTCCTATACAATTTCAAGACCGCTGTTATATGTACCAAACTTTAATATATACTACAGCATTACCGCATTTGCTAGCCTCTGCTGTATTTGCAGAGCTGTATTGCGTTTCAAAGTGCTGTTTTATCTCAAGGCGCTATGTCGCTTCCAAAACGCATTTCACAGCATTTGCAAAGAAAAGCGATGATATAAGTGCGACGAACCCTGGACATTTTTCTTGAGCTGTTACATTCCATCAACCTGTTGCATTTTATTTTGGATGCTATTAAATTACAAGGAGCTGTTACATTTCACGGACCTGTTGCATTCCAGCAAGTTACGCTATGTTACTAGTCAGGTACATTTTATGAGCTGCTACACTTTACTGGGCTATTACATTTCACCAAGTTGTTACATTCTCCCAACCTGTTACATTTTACTTTGGTAGCTGATGCATTCTACTAATCTCGTACATTTCACCAACCTGTTAGATTCTATAGAGCTGTGATAGTATGCTTCAACGTGTTCCTTCTGTAGACCAGACACATTTATCTAAAAGACGAACGGAAAAGGCTTACTGACTATGACAGTGGACCTACCGCCAAGTCACCTCCAAGGTCAGCTGCACTTCAATTATACCTCAATGCTCATTGACAATTTGTACAATGCGGCACTTCGAGATTGGAATGTATCCACACCAATTGCAGTCATCAGTACAAGAAGATAAGCGGACAGAATTTGCACCGATATGATTGTTACCCTCAAGATAATTGCGCGTTATATCAAACTCCCTTATTTCACCTTGACTCCCTCTTCCTGTCTTCGCGGCTATTCAGCTTTCTGGTCGCATTCTGTGCCATCCAGGCTCGAAAGACCATCCGTGATTCCTGAGTATAGGCCTTTCGCTCTTGAAAACTCCCGAGTATTTCCATCTTTTCCTTGCTATTTGCCAGCTCTCGTGCCTTTTGATCATCAGCCAGATATGCGTTGAGTGAAGACAAGCCAGGGCTAGGCTCATTAACGTCGTGCACATTCACGTCCTTCTGATGTGGCTGGTCTTTGTTATCATACTTCTGATAAGAGTTGTTTACGACATGCTCTAGGCATATAACAGCCTGGTTGAGGTCGGTAGCAAGCAAGTAGACTTCTTGCAAGGTCGATTTACCTTTGTTTGCCGCTGTACACGACTCGAAAAACTTGAGAAACAATGATTGAACTGTTCGAATATGCTCAGTCAGCTCCATTGCACATGGCCTGCCCTCATTGAAAGCATATGCGATGCTCATTTCGAGAACCTCTATCACAGCTGCCCTAATTGCAGCGTCTCGACCATGGCCGACAACACCGCCGAGGCCTTGAGTATCGGCGCATTCGTCTCCAGAGAGCTCAGATGTTGGGTTGAGAAAGGCCAAAATGGCAGCTCGCAGTCGCACAAATGGAATTTGTGTTTCTTCTGTCTTTTCAGGGGAACGAATACTCGGGTCTGGCGTATCGATGCGAGCAAAAGTAACCTTCTTCGGCGCGGTTACAGGAGACCGGACTGTCTGTAGTGCGATAGCTTCACCTCCAGAACGCATTGGTGTTGTTTTTCCTGCTTCTTTAGAAACAAGGTCTGAAGGATGATTGGATACAAAGGTTGTTGTTGGTACTGCTGAGGTACTGGGAATAGCTGGGGACTCCAAATCATGGGTAACATCGGGTATGCTGTTGATCCATGACTCGACCTGACTGGCTACCTGCGACTTAGCATCGCGCTGACGTCTCGTTTCTGGAGCAACGGTGTTGGATGGATTGCCAGGCTGCCTAGGGGGATTCGTACTCGATACATTTGCGATGTGGGCCTGCGGTATTGGTTTGACATAGAGACTGGGCGATACTGAGTCGTTAGAAATGACTGTAGGTTTAGTTGCTTGATTTTCTAGTTGTACTAAATCTTGCTGATGTTGCACCTCACGAAACTCTGGTGGTACAGAAGACGCAGATGAGTGATTGCCACGTTGGTGGTCAAAGCCATGATCGGCAGCAGGCTGAGGTTCGAGCTCTTCATTCACATGCAAGTCGGCTTGCGGGATCAATTCTCGTACAACAGATGGTGGCGCTTCTAGATGAGCATTTTGTTGTTCTGAAACCGCTGTCTGCTGTCCTCTTGCCTGCGAGTGCGCCACTTCACATTGAGAAAACAGGCCCACGTCCTGACCCGCTTTGGCAGCGTCGTCTTCTAGAACAGGCCCTATAAGACAGCAAGTTAGTCTACAGTTCTGTCAATTGTGTATTTAAGGGCTTCACTCCTCAACGGCATTGGCTAATTGACTAACCACGGACATGAGAAGGACTGGTCTCTGCTTCTTGCTCGTTATCGGCATCTTCAATCTCGAGAGGCTCATTCAACGTTGCCTGCGGCGGGTTTCCAACGCTTGGAAACGGCTCTGCATCTTGGTCTGCATCATGACCGGCATGTAGCTCTTTTGGCAACGGCAGAGCTCTGAAGGATTTGCTGCTGAGGACACCTCGTAAAGCTCTCGCATTGTAGATCCAGCTTGGTACCCAGTCCAATTCGTCCTCTGAGAGCTTCTGACTCCAGTGAGGCTGCGCAAAGTTGGCAATGGCCAGGAGATCAGCGGTGATGAGATTCTTGAAAGGGCTGGAGATCTTTGAATGAGCGAATCTTTGGATTTGACGACAGCGTAGAAGAACGAGGTCGCTGGCATCACCTGGCAATGCTTTTTGATTGTGATTGTTAGTGTTTCTTCATGAACATAGTCACAGAGAGAGTGGTGTACTCACTCTCCCCGCCAACAATAACATGTTTCAGTTTTATTGATCCTGCTGCGTCTTTGATGATTTGGTTTGACTTTGTCGTGGATTTTCCAGCGTTCTTGCCAGTAGGTGTGGAGACAAGTATGCTTGCCTGACTTTTAGATTGGTGCGAATTGGCAGCCAGCTGGGCAGTCTTGGTTCTCGTCAAGTGACCTGAAGCCGTGATAGCTGTGGGAGCCATGTTTGTCCTGATTCTGTAGTACAATAGTAGAGACTATTCAGTGGCTGTTATCATCGGCGGGAAGGGATTTTCATTTAATGTGAAGTTGAAGCGAATCAACCTTAATCCAATGAATGGATCCGGAAGCACCCTCAGGCAGATAGATAGCTACCTAAGAGTGGCTCAAGAAACGAGTAAAAGTGGAGGCAAGACAGGCGGCTAAGGAGCTGACCGGACAAAACAATAACGTGTTTCGTGGCTGATGCTAGCCTTGACCGTTGCTAGGCACGCTTGGGTACGGTGTCTTGGCCGAAGTACCTGGTGGTCAGTATCTCTCTAGCCTGGATATGCCGACTGAGAGAGTCAGAGACTAGCAATAGCCAAGTGACAAGGGAAAGTCTTGTCTACCTAGGTCCTCATCCGTTACAAGTTTTGTGCAGTACAAAAGCCAAGGTCTAGAATCTTGATTCATCAATGCCGACAAGTTACCTACAGAAAGTAATCTCACACAAAAGGAAGAGACAGGCAAGAGAATAATAAAGACTGAAAGATCAAGCAAGAAAGCCAAAGAAAACTCTAAGATGCTCCACCTCAACATTAAGCCTCAAAGCCAAAACTTCCCACCGCGGCAAGTTTATACCGGGATCAGAGTTTCCATTCACACTGCAAAGCCAGCTCCTTCACCGAGTCCTTGTCTTCGCTCCTGAGCAGTGGCATGAACATCTTGTTGTACGAATCAAATAAGTCCTTGTGCACCATTACGTAGACAACTTGCGACCAGATCATCTCCTCTGTCAAGATGTCATTCCATTTGACCTTAGTTTCCGGCCGCGAACCGCCCGGCTCTTGCTGCCGGTCCGGTATTTGCTTTTGTTGCTTGAACTCGCGCCACGCTAGAATAACTCGTGTGCTTGTCTTTTCGTGCGAGGCGGGCTTGCCAGGAGGTGGGACGGGAATGCCAATGATGGCGTAAAAGGTGGGCGCACGGTGGTCGCCTGACCAGTGTAGATAGTCGGCGTACGTAGCGCATATGTAACCTTTCATGTCTGCAAGCGAGTACAGGGCGGAATGCGCCAGCCAAAAGTCAGACAAGATCTCAAATGCTAGCAAGGGATGAAATCCCGAGGATGATCAAATCACACGATGGATCAAGAATACTCACAATCCCGTTTTGATGATGCTTCGCCTGGTACCTCTGCGACAGAGGGTCGGAATTGTTTGTTATTTGACGCTGAAGCCCCAAATATGGCAAAATGGGGCATGACGATGGGGACCAGAAAGTAAAGCGCAACACTGGCAAGGACAATGGTGACAGAGATCCCCCGGAGATACCGTGGAATCTCCATTCCAGCTTGAAAATGCACCTGACTGGGTGTAGAAGTGGAAATTGGAAAAGACAGGATGAGCGCTCTGGTCATAAATTCAGAAGTGGACAGTCTCAGCACAGCCAGTGACAGCGAGATTGTTCGCTGCACCAAGTTTGTGGTTTCTATGAATGTGATTTCAAGATTGCGATTCGAACTGATCTAGACCAGCCACTTATGGTCGATTGAAGCGGTGAGGATATGTTGCTCTGGAATCTTGTGACTTATGATGGCAATACGAGAAGGTGGTTTTGCCGTCACCTCAACATTGACATGGATCACTCTGTCACATCAAGTTTGTCAAGGCATTGCTCTACCCTTTGTAGACTTGGTTCATGAACGCTGCCTTGATTTCGCTGTGATTTTTGTCATTCAGCTGATGGGCCGCATATATCATAATGTGCTCGGTGTGGCGTACAGCTGAGCAGCAATAAGTGACAAAATCATGTGATACGTCTTTTTCGCATGGAAAATATTAGGGTACAGTGCGTTGCCGCCTTATCTGAGAAAAAGCACCCGAGTTTTCACAAGGGTGCATGACTTTGACCCAGGTAAACTGTCCTTTGTCTCCTGGAATCTCTCAATGCAACCGAACACACCGAACCGGAAGCACCGCAGTCCCATATGTTCCTAGCAAGAGGGTAAGCATTAGCTGGCAAAGTGATAGATGAGACACGCTGAGACAGGTCTGCAGCAATATGGTTCATTCTTATGTTGCTGGCGACAAAGGCGTTTGATACTGGTTGTCTCAAACGCAAGAGCGCGAGCAGCGCGTTGGTACTGGAAAAATGTAATGACTTTATGGTACGTTCAAACATGATGATATAGGCAGCTGACACAAGACCGATGAACGGCTTGAAGGATTGCCCTCTGCTCTCGGGACTTTTTTCTTTTATCATTCACTCTCTAAGCCACCGTCACGACACATTCTGTGGTGCTGCCCTACCCTTTACCCACCATCACAAACATCATAATTTGACCCACAACTTACAGGCTCATCAACCACTGTCATCATGGCCTGGCCATCGTCACCTTCTAGTCAAGTGCCTCCATCTGTCAATCCACCTTCTGTGCCTACCACCTCATCGGGCACGACTACAACGATCGACACCCAAGAAGCCGAGATTATACGCAAGGGCGTTGCCGCTGGAAATCATTTTGTCAACGACTTCCACCTGCAGATGCTCAACAAGTATGATGAGCAGCGTAATCAGAAGCAAACGCCGCAAGCTAAACCCGCCAACCCTACCGATAAGTTCAGCGTCTTTCGTGAAGCCAATAAATCGGTAACAGCTGCTGCTAACGGAGGTCAAGAGACCCAGCAAGCGCAGCCTGCGACAGTGGCAGTGGCAGCGGCAGCGACACGAGGTGCCGGTCATCTGAACGCTACACCTGCCCGGCCTCCCACCGCATTTCCTCCTCCAGCATCATCTGTTGCCACTATTCGCACCAGCTCCAGCACGGCATCATCTTTGACATCGGCACCGATTCTGCCCTCCATCCTCAATCAAGAGCGTCTGAGTCAGATGGATCCTAGTACGCGACAGGAGTGTCTGGATCTCATGCGCAATATGGATCGCGGCTTTGGCTGGTCGGGTGGTTTTCTGGAACGGATGCGTGAAATGAGTGGAGCGCAAAGTCAGCATGAATCAATGGACGTTGGTACTTCGCCTGTCGTCATTGTTAAGCAGAAGCAACATGTGGTCGATGGAGAGGACGAAGAGAACATTGGACAAGAGTTTCAGGCTCAACAGCAGGAGTACGACACTGAGGGGCAGCATGACCATCTACAGCAACATGACTCTGATCCCGATGGTGCAGACAATTCCATCACTCTTGCACTTCCTGAAGACATTGAAGCCGCAGTCAAGGAACGGATTCGAGCGCAGCACGACTACAATGCAAAGGCCGTCAGAATCGAGATGGAGTTGAAAGAGCTTTGGTGGCAGTATGCGGGTAGAATTTGAGCATATGGCCTAAATATTGATCCCCCGGTGTTTCTTAATCATGAAGCTATTAATTCCGTAAATGTTTCATCTTGCCATCTTTTGATGTGTTGCGACTGTTCACCTGTTTCTCCTCTTACTGCTCAATGTTCCGGTCAGCTGCAACTCTACATCGATTCTGGTAATTTGAAAATGGTAAGACTGTGCAAATTCTCTTACTCTATTCAGTGTTACGCGAAAGCATTCCATCCAGGCCAGTCTACTAATCCATCTTGATTCTCCTCCTCCAAATCCTTCCATACAAAGCTGTGCCAGCCCTTTCCAGACCACCATATAGGTCTTCTGCCAATACCCTTTGACAATAGTGCATCCCGTATCGCTGGTTCCGTTGCCACATCTTGATCGTAGAAGCGCAGATCAAACTCGCGATCCACAATCGCAAGTTGCCGTGCTTTGGCTACCCGTGCAACAGCGACCTCACTAGCCAATTGTCTCAAATTTGCGGCTTTGTCATGGTGCCCTTGTTTGGCCGCCGCAAGAGCGCGAAGTCTGAAAGTCCATATGCCCAAGTGGGCTGAGAGCAGGTCTTCGAGGCCCTGGCTGATAAGGTCCTTGAGCTCTTCGAAACTCAAAAGGGCGAGTTCAGGACGTAATGCCATTTCGAGCTCATGGAATGTGGCGACTGAGGCTGTCTCTTCAGCTATCGGGCCCTCTGGTTCTGTTGCTGCTGATTTGTTGCCGAGTTCTGCTGCGGTCTGAGTTTCTGGCCTTCGGCGGTCTGCAGGAGGCGAAGGAGCGCTGCCTTGCTGCAGATGCCCAGGCGAAGTCAAAGCCACAGCTGTGGACGGCAGTCGTGGTGATGAGACAACTGGCAGTGAACGTGCTCCAAAGCATGAGGCGCTATCTCTGGGCAGAATAGGGTCATCCAAGCAATCGATAGAGAGTTCTGACAACCAGGATTCGAGTCTTGGTCTATGTCGAGGTGATGGTGGATGTGACGGAGCTGAAGCAGACTGCGGCGGCGACGGCAATGAATGTGGAATCGTGTCAATGAAAGATCCAGGCTTGATGGTCTCCAATTGTGCCCACAACCTTCGCCCTGTTCTTTCGGAGAAGTCGCTGGCATTCCATTCTGGATGCAGAAATCCTTGGGCCCAGTCGGGCCAAACAGCTACACCAGCAACCATAGTCACGATGGCTCTCTTTCCATCAACAAGCTGACTAGCCCTGTATTCCAGCGCTCGTTGGACCTTGGGTAGGACGATGCTGCTCCACTCGTAGCTCCATGGGCTGCCATCGGGTCGCACCAGGTACATCTGGCGAGCCAGCGCTTTTTGGTTTGTGACGCCTGCTTCCTTTCTTGTGTACTGGCCACGGATACAATGCTGCCACAAAAATAAATTGCACCTCTGGCAGAAGCGTATTCGTTTTCCTGCCATTATAAGACGGGCAATCGGTTTGTCACAGACAGTGGACTCATCGTTTCCGAGACCCATGATGTTGCGAATAGTAAATACCAGTTCCAAGCAACGGTTACAGCTGGATCTGAAATAAAGAGATTCGCGTACGAGTTGGAGCCTTGTGAACAATTCCAGAAGACTACGATGGAATGCCTTCAAGTCTAGCTGATATCCGTGGGCGACGGACGAACAATCGTCCAGTGGCTATGCTTCTTGACCACCTGTGAAGAGCTCAAACCGTCGCATTCTTGCACTTCCTGGCTGCGGAAACCCTTGCATCTTTGGTAAATGATCAGCCTCTCAACCTTTTGGTGATTTGAGCCAAGGCTCAGGTTTATCATATATTACATGACAGCGAAGCCCCTTGGATACAACTGATTGCAGCTAAGCATATAAGACATGCATAAGCCCAGTTGTTCGGACCAGACCGAAGAAGCACGGACAGGAAAATGGAACAGGAATGTCTCAGCCCACAAAGAAACAAAGGAACATCACCCAAGAGCATGTAGGGACCTCATTCCATGTTGAAGCTCCGCCTGGTAGAAGGTGTGCATGATTTGTTTCTCTGAATGGCTTGCACTTTAGGTACTGTAGGTTCTATTCGCCACGGACTAAGCTTAAATATATGCACTTAAACACATCCACATACATTTATCTACACATATTGTTGCTGGATGTCGCCGCTCATTTCGCTGGATACGAGTACATAATTACAAACATTAGAGTACCATCCAAGATTCAGCCGCAAGACTCAAACATTCTCATCATTCTCAATACTCTTATCCAAAATTCTAAGGCTACGATGGAGTCAACAGCCGGTTCTGTGACGTCGAAGGCGTCTGCAAGTTCGGTGCGAAGATGCCAAAAGAAAGAGGCGGCGGCTCAACTACGGCTCTGGGCTGCTGCAAAGAACACAGAAGAGGAGCTCGCAGCATCACAGCATCAGTCGGACACTGCGTCTCAAGGACGAGCTCGGTCGACACTCACAGAGACGCCGCCAGCGGGTGCGGTTTCATTGGCAACCCAGCCAAAGCAGGCAAAATCGAGTCAGGGATCTCAACAAGATACCCCAATGAAAAATGAAGCACTGCCGGCACATAAACATCATGGACCTGAGCACCTGGAATCAAGACACCAGCAGCGGCACCTACCATCACGACAAATACCAGCACAACAACAGACTCTTCTCCCGAGCCACAGGCAACAAAAAAAACAAGAGCGCAACAGTGATGCCAGTGAAGGGCCTCCCAGCATCACAAACAAGTCGGATTGTCCTCCCAAAACAGACAACACCAGAGCACACATCCCTTTTAATCCCCTGCCTCCACGGCAGCCGAGCAATATCCAGCAAACGATCTCACAGCTCGATACGAAAGTGAGCAGCAGCGGAAGACCTTTCATTTCGCAGCTAGTTATGGGCATATTGTCCCAGCTTCTGAAACTTGTTGCATGGTCGGTGTCGAGTGCTGTTATTCTGGCTATCAAGAGATCTGCCGGCTATACTAGCTGGACTGTGAACCAAATACCGTGGAGCTCAATTGGAAGCCTGACAGTCTCAGGGCTCAATATGGCTCTTCAACGAGGATGGAGTCTCGGGCTGCTTGCCTTGATTGGCGGTGGCGGTGGTCTTGGACTGATCGCCCTCACAGGATCCACGTGGTTGACACCTTCGTCACTTGGTGCTGTACCAGGCGTACTTCGGCATGCTGGAGGCGCGGCCTACTGTTCTATTGTTTCAAATATTGAGGCTCTCTCTTCCTTTACCCCTGACTGCAGCGGCCGAGATACGGTTTGGTGCATGCCATTGTGGTTGCGCTGGTCGGCGGCGGACGAGACTGATGTCGGCAATGGGTATCTGGCCGAGGAAGAAGACGAGAAGGATCCAAAATTCAAAGACGAACATTTGAGGCTAAGGTTAAAAGGCATGTTGGACACCAGGCAACTGGAGAGTTTGGTGGATGCGATGGTTGCTATGTTGATGAAGGATCTGGAGGAAAATGGCAAGCGAGACGGGAAGCCCCTAGAAGACGAAGTGTACCAAAAGCACAAGCGTCAATTTCATACTGACCTACATGAAAGCTATGTCAAGGGTATGGCCGATAACAACCTCCACCTTGAGGAGTTCGCCTCTGCCGTTGCTCTTGCTCATGGTCACTTGCTCGCTGTACAGCGTGAAGTTGAGCAGTCTCCAGCTGCTTCAAAGCCACGGTGTGCAAGTGGCGACTGGAAATGCAGCCTGAGGTCTGTTTTGATAGCACCGCAGAGTGGTATGCCTGCGCGCGCTGTGCAGAAACGGACCGAACGGATCTTCGAGGCGCTGAGGACTGTAAGACAAGCTGGAGATAAGATGGCCGAAGCGGCCAAACGTTCTCCACACATGGCTGCAGCAGTATGTCGAAAAGGCTTCTTGGACAAATTTGAACAACGCTGGGCCGGTCTGAACAATGAGTACAAGGATGCAGCCGCGACCTTGCAAGATGTAATGAAAGGGGGAAAACGGGGCAGGAACAGCGACAATAAACTTCAGAAGGAAAAGAGAACGGCAGCTGCAGAAGAAGAAGCGGCCAAGCATGGTCAGACACTTTACATTTGGCACGAGACGGTTAACATGTTGCTATGGCATTTTGGACAAGCCCGATTGGAAGCAGCCAGTCTGACTGTGTTTTGCGCTGAATTTGACACGCATCGTGCGTTGGTACAAAAGTTGTATGATGCCTGGGACCGTGGAGTAAGTACAGGAGTCCTTAGCGGCAAGAAGGAGGTATTGGGCATGATGAAAAGAGTAGAAAGAATTGCCCACGAAGTAGACAACTGGTCTGGTGCAGACGATAGCGAGCTGGGAGCATTGGAGATTCGTATGAGCGAGGTGTGTCAAGACTTTGGACAATATGTTTTAGGATTGAACCAGTTTATTTAAATGGCCACGATAAAGGACATAAATATGTATGAAACTCGCCAAATTGAATAGACTTTTGAGAATATACAAAGATCTTTGGATAATTCATGAATACAAAAAGCTGGCAATTCACATAATGCGCAATCGCCTCCATACGCGACAAGAGCATAAGGCTTTGTTAAAGGCGCAAAGTGTGCAGCAAACATGCTATACATCTGCAACAATCTGACCATACAAACATTGAAATTTACAGCGCTGCAATCTTAGATTTTCCACCATTCGTTGCCTTTTGTCCAATGCAACAAATCACTGGCGATTTGTGGTACTGATGTTTATCGCATTTCAAAAACAGCTTGGTAGCCCATCGCAGGTATAATAGGGACCTTTATAGCGCACAAAATGCGACAAATCCAACTCATAATAATCATCGCGGTACTACTTGCTACAAAATCTGTGTTGTAGAAGCGAGCATCAATTGGCCGATATTCATTGAGAGCTTGGCTGGTATTTTCAAAGCGTCGCAAGTCCGTGTTCGCCGATGATCATTCATGGTCTCAAGGTGTATAATCATTGCCCAAGTAAGGCTCAGTGTCTAGGTAATAGAGAAGTTGGTTTATTAAGGCAATTGCAGTGATAACGGTATTTTCAAAGCAGTAGAGATTATTAGTATGTGAGGTGCGTGATTGTCGGACTTATGCCTCGCAAAGTGTCGCTGACTTCGTACGTTTTGTGAAAATGTACTGAAATCCTACTGAATTGCACCACGATACGACAGTCTAGGTGCGACATTCAGACTAAACTATTGCGGTGCTCAATACGATGAGTTCGAATGCAATGTAGTAGCTTGAATACAAAGTGAAATGCGACGAAACAAGATGCGATATGGCAATGTGCGATATTAGCAAAATGTGACATGAGGAACAAAATGCAATACGGAAAATGCGATAGCCTTGGGCAAAAACGCGACAAAACAAGATGCGATATAATAAAATGCGATAAATCCTATACAAAATCGCGATACAAAAGGAATTGTAATGCTGAGAAAATGCCATATAGGAGACTGCGATACAACAAAGTGCGATGTAATAAAATGTAATATAATCAATTGCAGCAATGCTAAACCAAAATGCAACAAGACAAAATCCGACAAATCTTGGGCAATATGCAACAAAACAAAATGCGATAAAATGCGACTTGTCAAATTGCAACACAGCAAAACACGACGGGCATATAAAATGCAATAGTTTTACTACAGGCGATTACAAAAAGATTTATATTGTTAACAATATCCATTATTGCTAAATATCAATTGAACAGTATGTGAAATGATATTTCACAATATTAGCGCTTTGATAATACCGATCCAAATTGCAAAACATTTTGTGCAAAATGCGGATGTAGCGATCCGATTGTTGATAAAATGGGGTGGCAGAGCTTTGTGCAAGTTGCGATAGTGCAGTCCTGATCGCTTTTCATACCGCATTTTCAGGTTTCAATCTATGATGTTTGAGTTCGCAAGATGACAACGTAAATGGAGCGGCTTATTGTGTGATAATGTAGTATTCTTGACGCTTGGAATGTGAAGAGTCCAGAGAAAGGTTTTCTGTATTTTGACACGGGTGTACTACTGCATTTCGAAATGGAATCGTGTTGAAATGCAAATGTGGTAAGTCGCAATTCTTTATACTGCAAGCGTCTAAGGACAGAATACGACAATCACATCACAGTACCTCAGTAGAGAATGATTAAGCTCAATTGTAGTGTTACATTCTACATCAGCTTCAAAAGTTGCTAGTTTATAACGAGATATATTTGTAAAGTAGTGGTTTTGTATCTTTACATATGGCTTGTTACATTTCCGACTTGCCGCAGACATTTTGTAGCAGCTTTATACTATCAGAACAGTATCATTCATATATGAGAAAAGGAAACATTGAAGACCGAACGTGAGAACAGCAGAGCATATGGGAAAATAGGCAGCAAGGTATATTGATATGAAACATGGAAGTTGTAGCAGTGTTGAATAGCTGGAGTCTCAGTGAAAGCGATCAAGGGCAAAGCAAAAAAAGCAGGTTCAGTCTAAGAATAATGAAAAAGACAAGTTTTCTGAGCTTCATACTGCCTTGACAAATCTGAAGGCTCTTAATGAAACGTCTCCAGCAACGTTGTGGACAGAGACCTGGGCCAAAGTCATGGATCTCCGTTAGCAGCAGGCTCGCACTGAAGAATCGCCTTTACCATTCGGCATTTGGGCCTGGAGCCAGCTAGATGCCGGCCTCATACTCCAAGTTCTGAAGATGGATCTCAGCTTGGAAGGGGCCAAAAAGCCGCTGTTCTCGGTTCAAGCCCGCATGATACCCATGGCCAGATCCCTGGGCCTCCCGTCTTTCGAATTCATATATCTGTTCTTTGGTGTTGGTGCTGCTACCACTCGCACGATGGATGAACTGCAAAAAGTCATCACAGCATACCCAGCTTCACCGTCTGTTGTTGATGGTAGTTCCAGTCGCGGAGGGTCGTTGAACTTCGATTCCTCGTTTTGGTCTGTTGCTTACCCAGCCGTGATTGCCACATCAAGAAGCGCAAGAAGCAAGCAAAGCACTACTGCTGTATCTTTGCTCGTGATGGGTCTGGCCCAGAGTCGCAGCTAAAACCTCGAGATTTTGCACATGTTATCATAACTCTGAGCAGGATGCGAACAAAGCCTCTGAGAAGGTGTCTGTCGAAGGGGAAGGAGTTGAACCAGTTAAGGAAAAGAAGAAATCTATTACAATAAAGGAGACCAAGAAACCAAAAGATCTTGTTGGCGCACACAACAAGGTTGACACCATTGTCAAGACAGTGAACACTCCACAGAAGAGTCAGATAGGACATCGGCCATCATTTGACGTTGAGGTCTAGTTTTCTGCAGCAAAGGCGGCTCAAAAGCACGTGACTCCATCCCTTAAACCTGCAGAGCCGGTTACATCCCGTACGCCACGTGTCACCGTCCCCGTCTCACCTGTCGTGACATCCGACCTGGCTGCAGATGTCGAGTTTGATGCGGTTCGCCAAACGCCAGCAGCCACATCAGCTGCAGCTAACGCTGTTGTGCCACTGGATCCCGCTGCAGCTACCCCGACTCCAGCTGTGAGGACTGGGTTGCTGGAACAGCCCTTACCCCATACCGAGCCACAAAATGAATCTAGCCTACAGCTGAATCGGAAGCGAGCTAGCGTCCATGTGTTTTCTGATGATGAAAATAACCAGATGCAGGGGCCCATGTCCCACATGTCCACTCGATCAGCCTGTCCTCTGGGTGGCAATGTCAACGTCAAGCGGAGTGGACGCAAAGTCAAGCGAGTGTGCACCAAGGTCGGCACACAGCAGCAGCTTGACAATTGTGATGCAGAACCAATGACTCTCACGGATGAAGGCCATCAAGTTGCATCTGCAGACATTCCCGCTAATCAATCATCTGTCAAAGAATTTCAGAGTTTCGAGCTTTCCAAGGATCCATGGGCTGGCTTCATTAGCGCCGATGATATCGGGATCCTGATTGATCCTTGCGGATGGCTGACCAGTAACATTGTGGATTGTTTAGGCCAGATTCTCGTGTCTCAAAATGAGAAGCTCTGGTATGTCAGCTCGCAGACGTACACTCTCTACATTGATGATAAGCCCTCGACAGGAGCAAATCTTGTCGTCTCTCTCCACCTTGGCGGAAACCACTGGGCTTTGGGGTTTACCAACACTTCAGCTTGCAAGTTCTCTATCTATGACTCCATGGAGACCAAGTCGCACTACAGAGAAGCGGAACAAATTCTCCAGCAAATTGTCTCCCGCCTTGACGCGCGCCTCTCAGTTGAGGATCGCGCCTTGCCATGGATGGGACACCAGGTTGGCGCGGAACAGCAGACAGAAGGTGACAGCTGCGGCGTCCGTGTGCTAGTCGCACTGCTGTACAATGTTGCTGGTGAAGACACGCCGCCCCATATTGATCTCAAATTCTGGCGTCACTTCTTCCTTACCCTTCTCATCGTCAACACTCCACAACTGGCTTCAACTGTGTCTGCGCTGCCTGGCAGGCTGTATGATCTCCTGTCCAGTCGGTTGACAGAAAATTCCACCTCCATTCCTTCGGATGATGCAGCAAATCATTCAGATGCCTTTCCACTATGCTTCATACTGCTAAACTGGACGAAGAAAAGGTCCAAGCCCGACTTAGGAACCTGGCACCTGTCCGCGAACTCGTCATGATCATCCACAACATGCTACTTCAACTTTCCATGCAAGGATTCGCGATGATGTAGAAGCTGATGCCTTAGAAACAGGACGCAATCCTCGCTCTCAACCGAATCGAACGAAAGTTCAAGACACTGCGTGCGACGATGGATATTGACAGCGGCAGGCTCGCAGCCCAATGTGGCCAGGAACTAGAGAATCTCAATGCCATGCTTCGCAGGCAGAGTAAGTCTGTTGCGCGACTTCGCAACAGTATTCGGCAGAGTGTGGCTGGATCGAGTCGAGGACTTTGGCTGTGGTAACACTTGACTTGACTCACGCTGGCGAGGCCCTATCGCAACGTGAGATCATGGATGAGCAGGAGCTGGCAAAGATTCGGAGTGTCAAAGCACATCTTGCCACACTCTGAGCAACGCATGATGTCGATGGAAGGTTTGTAGTTCGTGACGGGAAGGACAATGCACAGTTTGGCGCTTTTCCCAAGGAAGGTGATGTGATCTGGAATGTTGTTTTTATTCTTGGGCATTGACGATCTACGACATATAGCTTACAGTATGTAGTCTCTGCAGTTTAATTAAGGATTTAATTTGTATGCGCAGTCTTGTCCGGATACGAAGGTTCTATTCACCGCGTAGTGACTGTCTTGTTTGTGTTGATGCTCCCAATACAAACAGCTTCTGACAATTTTGCGCAAATGTACCTTTGAGTCGCTCCGCTGTTCTACAGACGTTATCAGGCGTCACAAAACACGGATATCCGCTATCGTAAGATTTCCAATATTAACAACTGAATATTAACCGTACATTTCCACTGAAATCAGACCCCACCTCCTACAGTGATACAACATCGCCACAAAATATCTGCCACATATCAAGTCAGTGTTGTTACAACCCAAATTCTACCTTTGATATCAGATGGCAAAAGAAAAATGGTGCATATTGGCCCAAGGTTTGTATAGGAGAAGACCACAATCACAAAACTTATTCAAATACAATCTATTGAAGTCTCGCTGTATATATGTTCAAAACTTGCACAGGCCTTAATGATCAGCCTTGGCTGCAACCTCATAAGTAATGGTATTTAAATAATCTTGCCGAAGACATTTCTTCTTTCCGCACTTCTCTCGTAGCAATTTTCTTATCGCATTCTTCTGACCGCATCGTTTGCTGTCGTCTTTCTAGCAAGTACATTTTTGTTGTGGCTATCCTTTCTGTTGTCGCTTTTTTTCCATTGCAATTTTCCTGTCGCTTTTCTTGTCGCATTCTGTATTGTCTCGTATTGTGTATAACGATCACTGGCACTTTATTACTTTAACGAGTAAAATCCCCACTTTTGTCTATTTCGCACCCTACTCCGTATGCTTAAGAAGCCCGTTCTAGCGATTTTAAATACCTCAGTAGTATACAGGTGTTTTTCCTAAAGTACCTACTTTTCGGTATAACCCTTATATTAAAAGAGGTACTATAGCGAAGTATAGGGTGTAGAATTAGACGTAGGTCTAATAGGATACGGGTTCTTATCAGCCGTCCGTCTCTTAAAATGCCTAGTTTAAAGTACAAATCTTCTATTAAATAAGGTATTATAGCGAAGTATAATGAGTAGTATTATATTTAGGTCTAAAAGATAGGAGTTTCTATTAGCAGTTTTCTATAAGTAATATTACTTCCTATAAAGTTTATTAGCTAAAATAGATCCAATTGCCTACCACATAGTACCCGTGTAGAGACTTTTATAGTAATGAGATATTAATTTATCGAAGTACTGACTTCAGCCGACCTTTATATTTATTCAAGTAAGGTTGAATTTTCTGAACGTACCTTACTAAAAATACAAAGTGCCAGTAGTCGTTATCGCGCACTATAAAGGACTGACGTTCGAGAATCGGAATTCACAGAGACCAATTTGCTCCTAGCTGGTGAGGTTGCATTTTATTGTTGCGGTCTGGTCATACTCACTATGGAGGGAATAGTCCCATTCGTGCAATATTCCGCTAAGACATACTTCTTGACCTATCGAGATGAGCTGTTTGGCAACTTGAACCTGATTGCAGCTTACTGTTGCGCCAAATACGCTTGAACCATTCCGCTAAATGGGTATACGGCCTCCAGAAACTCGCAAAAGAAGATTATGCCAGATGATTAACGGGAGTTAAAGTTCTCTATTTATTGGGACCCCTTACTGGAAAGTGTATTCCAAATGGAACTAAAGAGTCATCACTTTGCTCTCTATGCAGCTGCAAGGTCGTAGCAACATTATCAACGAATGAGATACCAGCCCAAGGACTTTACAGGAACATCGATTGTCGCCATTCTGAGCTCGGCATTGGTCATACTATACTTCGTTGGAACTCTAGCTGGAAGCTCGTCTCTGACGATGCTGGTGCTCAGATTTCAGAATTCATAACGCAAGAAGTTGGCTTTGTAAGCGAGAATGAGAATATAATCACATGCTACGAGCGTGGCGGTAGACTGTTACTCACTGTCTACAATGGAAATAGAATAGCTGCGCGATAACAACCTTGCTGTAAAGGAAAAGGGAAAGAACAATACGATTTTTTGTCCAAGAGGAGAGGTCGTGTTGATCACATTGAATCTGATGTCGAATCAGATGAAGATATTGATGAGTGCAAGGCTATGAATTGGTCCGCCTCAATCTCCACTGACTGCTGGCTAGCTGTTCGAGTGTGGCTATCAATAGACTCTTGAGAAGTTGCTGCAGCATGCAATGGATATTAATATTCAGGACCACCGACGTTATACGATACTGTATCGTTCTACAGCTAGAGATAATGAGAGCTGGTTGATTTTCTGCTGGAATAATACGCTACTGGCTAAGTCGAGGATGAAAGAAGGCTCACCCTTTGACATCCAACGCGAATATGGGCTATGAGAAAGCTTATTTCTGACGCGCAGTACGGCAATTCGTTATGATTATTAATGGCTAATATAATAGATGCAGTTATGCAACCATCACTCAACCACAATGCAGATACTATGCAGCTTGGCGAACATGACGTTCAGGACAGCTGCGCATGGAACAACAGCGACTGTTCAATTCTTCCTTGAACACGGCTTCCCTTTCCTATGACTATGTATCAAGTAGGACTTTGCTTCAGGCTTGAAGCATAATGTGAAACCCAAACATCTTCCAATGACTTGATCTATTATAGTCTGTTTTGTCAGACAATCGGCGTCTTGGTATATGTCACCGACTTATACTTGTGTGATCTATGTCGTACATTGGACCTCTTACGAGAAGCATCAACGTCGAACATAAATTTCCACACCCGTGAATGTTTTTACACCCCTATTCCACCGAGTAGTCTACCCGAAGCACGTGTGATTTGGAATTCATGTAGACAAATATTACGCTATCTACCAGCACGGCTGCTTTCTTTATTTGAACTTCGAACCATCAGTGTAAGCGTGATGAGACGCCAAACTCTTGGTTGTCCCATGAGACTTTTGAGATGAGGGGTTTCACGTCCGTAATGGACTTGCACAACTTATTCATAGTGTTCAGCGGTAGCAGAGATGGTAAGGAACTCATTAGACGACCTGTTGTCTAGTAGCCCCCGTCCTAAGGTGGGTCCTAAGCTCGGGTTGCACAAGCAAGAATTCTTGCTTGTGCGACGTCAACTCCAATATGTCCCTGGTCCGGGAATCGTGCTTCCCGCTTGTTTGCAACCTTGGTGCTAAGACAAGTGTAACAGAGAGTCAACCTATGGTATAACACTTGATGGACTGTTATTCCGATCACCTTTGGAACACTTCAAGGGAATGTGGTAGGGCCTTCAGTGATCTGCAGCCAGGGTGGTCCTCTATAAGTAGACGGAAGCAAGTGATATCAGATATATGCCCGCATAAATGATCAGTATATACCTGTTGATGATATGCAAAGCCGTAACGCGATGACTTTATTTATTGCGCTTGTAAATTGGATGCCTAGCAAAAGATCTCCCATTTGCGCCAAACATATGTCTCGTAGGGTAAGCCTTGGCGGAAAAGTCATGGTTGCACATATTTGACGTGAATCCCGCGAGTCCACTCCATGATCTTAATATAACATCTTGTGACTACTTATCGGCATGTTGAAAGCATGGTGGATTCAGATCCAGGCAAGTTTGTTGCTGAAATGCAAGCGCGCCACTTCATAAGTCCTCAATGTATTGTCGAATGTCCTACTGATCGAATAAAATACCGTAACAGACTCGTGGTCCCCGATATATTATCCTCTTTTGGTCCAAAGTAGTTGATGCTAAGTCAAGATCATAGAAGGTATACAAAACGAGAAACGAGAATCAAGTGCACAAGCTTCAAACAGCAACTGAAGCATGGTCCATGGATAACAAGGAACCGCCGGTCACAAATGCTTGTACAGTGATAAAGGTTTGAGATACGGGTTTGACTCACTGTTGTGGTGCAGTCGTTATGGGACGACGATACGTTTCATCGAGAGTTGTGATCATACACTACGATTTGAATGCAAGTTCGACACGATCAAAAGCCTAAAAAAAAACTGTATGATTTTCTCTGTGCGAACCAGTGCATCGGAGCTTTGGTGGAGATGCACAGTATGGCCGGGATCGACCTCAACCAGGTTATGACATTCAAAGCTTGCGGCTACAGTCATCAGGATTCGAACCACAACCACATATCTGATCGTATGCACTAAAAGCCAAACACAGATTATTCGCTGAAACATTAATGTCACTCGCTGCACTCCTGCTTCTTTCACATCCAAACTCAAGTCCATTCCCAAATGAATCAATCAAACCAATTCGTCAACGCCACAGAATACGTCTCCTTGACCCAGGCTTTGAGCAATCGCAGCGCCACTAGAAGCCTATAGCTCTGTACAATCGTCTTTGTTGAACCCAAGTCCAGCGGTCCAACCATTCCCTACATCGTGTCAAGAATATTAGCATAAGTCACGTTAGGAGCAAACCCATCACCACAAATACAAGGGAGAGAACCACATACAATTTCATTCCCACGATCACAAGCAAAGTAAATATCCCACTGGTGATTCACCACGGCGATCAAAGGGATAGAAGGAAGCATTGCAGTCTCACTCACAGGGTGAGACCCCGTCGCATTCCGCACAGGAAGTGTGTGGAGTCGTCGATGCATCGCAGCAGCCATCAATCCAAGCTGGACAACGGGGTTCATGGTCGCAGAGGTCGTCTTTGTCTCGATAGCGACTGCTATAGGCGCGTCGACAAGAGGTGGGTATTTGGACGGGTTAATGGTCTGAGAGACCAACAGTGACTGTTGAAGCCTGCTGCGCACTGTTTGAATGGCCTTGTGCAGCGGTGTGTTGTCCAGAGGCGCAAGGACCAAGGCAAAGTCGACCTTCTTAGAGCCGAACCTGCTGTGTGCCTTGGCGTCGAGATGAGGGGTGCTGTGTTGTCGCTTCAGAGGCCACCGCTGCTGCTGTGAAGTGCTCGCATTGCTGCTGAAGGGGTCACGGTCGTCAAGGTCTACGCCGCCCAGGGAATCACCCGCAGTACTGCTGCTGCTGGTTGTCACCGACCACACGCCCACTGAGGCTGCATCGTCGTTGGTGTAGGGATCTCCGGCTTTGACGGGTGGTCTGCCGAAGCTGAGGCGTGGGGTGCAGTCGCCGGTGATGGTTGCGCTCGTGACGTTTTCCACACGTATACGAGGCTGAGGGTGTGGCTCGCTGTGTTGTTGGTGTTGATTGGCCTTGACGAGGTGATCGTCGAAAGCCAGTCGGAGGAGTGGGTAGTGAACGGCCGAGTTCCATGCTGCTTCATGTCGCTCGAGGGTAGATGATTCGAGGGCGTCGTAGTGGACGTTGACCAGCAAGTCCAGCTCTTTGGCCAAGTGTTGCTTCTCGGATGCGTATGTGTCTGTGTCTGTGTCGTGCTGTGCTGTTGGCGGGGCAAACCAAGTCGGCATAACGTCTTCATCCGTATCTTGACTCTGAAGCACGTCAATGAATTCGTCATGAATTGCAGCAGGAATGAAATGGACGAGATGGCCAAGCCGTCGAATGGACTTGTAGAAGTCTTGCACATCGCTAGAGAGAGTTCGAAAGCCGGTGACGCCATCAACAATCACGACGGGCTTTTCGAGCCGGCGAAGATCGGCAGTGGACGCAATCGCGGCGCCAGGGCTGGGACTTCGTTCTTTTTTTCCTTTGCCTGCGGGCGCTCGGAAGACAGGGCGGTGTTGCATGACGCGAGGAGTCTCTTCAAGGTCCATCAACTCGACCAGAGTCTCCTCTGTAGCGTCAGCAACATCGCCAGCGGCTGCATCGCTGGTTGTTCGAGTGTCGCTGGGTGCATCTCGATGGGTCTTGCGTCTCTTGACTGGTGATGTCGGTGATGTTGGGGCTTCTTGGCCTGTGGCGCGGTCTGCACCTCGCCGTGCAAAGCCCGGTGCTGGAAGTGTAGTGAATCGTGCAGAGGCGTGACTTGATGGCGGCGTATCCGGCTGCATTGCTGCGGACGTAGATCGCTTTCGCTTTCTGTTACTTGCAGCTAGTGGAGCAGCGCGTCGTCGATGGTTTTGGCTGCCAAGGGCGGAAACAGAACCTGTTGGAGGCAGAGATTCAAGCCAGGTGGTGATGTTTTGGTGCAGATCGCCAACCGCCATGTCAACAACGAAGTCGCAGTGCGAAAAGAGGAGTTAAGAAGATGCATCAAGGATAAGTCGAAAACAATAGGGCTGGTTTGTGATGCAAGTTGAGGCAAAAGCATCTTCACGCCTTCGCTGAGACTGCAGGCCAATGCCCGATGTTGGGCTTGCTTACGGAATGCATCTGGCAGTGCTACCATAGCAACGACGGAGCAAAGTCGTACCGGACCCCGCGTTGTTGCCCTGCCCCCTTGAAAGACTGGGGTTATCTTGCCGCAAGGGCACGAAGGCTGCCTGCCGGCGAGAGCGGCTTTTTTGCCTGCCGAAAATTTTATTGTACCTGTCAGGACTGTGTTATCGCGCAAGCCTGCCACCTTCTGCACCTCCTTGCCGCGCTCTAGCGCTGTGGTGATTGTCTCACCACTAGACTCGGGAGAGACTGACAGCAGATTGACCTGACGCAACACAAACCAGATGTGGCCAGTCATCATTCCATCTGTTGCCAGACTGCTGCGGCCTGCAATGAGGGTCAAATGTCCGGGCTTTCCGGTAGGATAGACGATCTCGTGCTGAAGGAGCAAGTCAGAAACCCATAATGTCGCGATCTGTCGCGCCTAGCAGGCCTGTGTTTTTACTTTAAGGGACGGCGTGCATGGTTTGTGTTGGATGCCTCCCTTATTCTGCATTCTAAATAATGCAAGTCTTTGGTTCAACTCTTGCAGAGCTCGTCACGCCTATCGTTTTATACCATTCGATGATTCTCATCGCTCCATACACACATTCTTCCTTCCATCCTTTTTCAATCATAATGACTTCGAACGATCGAATTCTTTGCCTTTTCTCTCTATCTTGGCCCTTTGAAGTTTAAAGAAGAGCTATATCATACATGTCTGGTACTCGGCCACGTCTCCTTCCTTCCTGTTGCACATCTTAATCTCCATCTCCATCTCCATCGTCCACCGAGCTATCCGCAAGGCAGAAGCTTGATGCCCCAAGGTCAAAGCTCAATAGGCAAGCTTTACCCGTAAAGAATCTTGAAGGAAACTCTTCTAATTTGAAGAGAGGCTTTGCCCTCTTTGTCAGCCTTACGCTTTAAGCAATCGCAGTTAAAACGAGCACATTGTATGATACCATAGCAGCTTGCTATAATCTATCGCGCACAAGTATAAAATAGCTGGGCGTCTAACGCGCTATTTTCAAGTATTCAATTATAAAAAACCAAGACCAAATCTTAGTAGGCATAACTGTTATAACCCAGAGCATATGCAGGTCACAGGAACAGGCTAACACATCATAGCATAAGCTCGGAACCTCAACGGACCGACAGGATTTCTTATATAAGGATACACAGGATTATATAGCCCAGGGTTAGGGTTATAAAGGTTATATAGTCGATAGAATCGATATCGATCGTATCGACTACTATACTATTAGTCGATAGAGTAGATATCGATTATATCGACTTATAGGAATAACGGAAGAATATAGGGATAGGAGTTTAGTACTTTAATTTAGATAGTTTCCTTATAATCTTTAGTTATAAATCTAAGCATCGTTCTTAAGATAAGTAAATCTCTTTAAGAATAGATAGGGTAATCCCTCTTAATCTATTATATCAATAATCGGTATAGATAGTAAAACGTACTTAATATTATTTAGTATATAAACTAAAGGTAATACTTCCTTTATCTACTAATATATAATTTATAGAGACTTCTAGTATTAGGGATATAGGTAAGGATTATTATATTTTTATAACTCTTATTTAGAACGGTTTATATATATCCTCTAAGTAATACTAAGTATAATAGTTATAGCTTTTAGACTAGTAACCTATAATAATCCTTACATATATCCCTGATACTAGAAGTCTCTGTAAATTATATATTAGCAGATAAAGGAGGTATTACCTTTAGTTTACGTACTGAACAATATTAAATACGTTTGCTATCTATACCGATTATTAATATAATAGATTAAGAGGGATTACCCTATCTATTCTTAAAGAGATTTACTTATCTTAAGAACGATACTTAGATTTATAACTAAAGGCTATAAGGAAACTTATCTAAATTAAGCGCTGAACTCCTATCCTTATATCCTTCCGTTATTCCTGGTAGTTACGATTAATCTTATAATTGCGTTACCGTAGTTATCGTAATTTTAGTAATTTAATTACTCCGGTTACTATGACTTTGGTGATTAACCCTAACCCTTCTTATTAGTTATTCCTTGGTAAGGTTATATAAGAAATCCTATCGGTCCGTTAAGGTTCCGAGCTTATACCTTATTACGTTAGCCTATTCCTATAATCTATATAAGGCTGAGCTATAATATTATCTCCCTTCTAGGGTCTTTGCCCTTAAAGACTATTTCTTGTTTCCGTAAGTAGTCCTACCTAATATTCTTACTCTAGATTATACTTTCTTAATCCGGGATATCCTCGAATTCTTCTAATAGCCGAGCTTACCTAGCCGATATTATTAATCGCCTTAGCTACCTCGTTATACCTTATTCCTTCTGCTCTTAATATAGCTTAGAGTATTAGATAATAAAAAGTTCGAAGCGTTGTTCGAACTACGTACGTTACGGACGGTCCTATAATAGCTTAGGCGTCCCTTTATCTTCTCGTAAGTTTTTCTCTTTTTATCTATTATTACTATATTGTTTTTAACGTTTCTAGTTTTACGGATTACTGCTAAGATAAACCGTTTAGAGGGGGAAGAGGTTACTACCGAGGAAGCCTTCCTATAGCTATAGCGGAAGCTTAATAAGGCGACTTCCCGTCTAATACGCCTATACTAATAAAAGCGGTCGTTATAAGAGTACGGGGAAAAGATAGTCTCTGCCGACCTATAGTCCTTGGATAAGTTGGATAAGTAGGAGCGTTGTAATTAGGAGGCTCGGGAGGCGGCGGCTCGTAAGGAGGAGGAGACCCGTTAGATACTAGAGGATACGGCTATTCTAGATGCTTAGTCTTTAGGTGCTTTTAGTATTATAGATTGGTATACCGCTGGTTTTAATCTTAGGGATACCTATATTGCTTCGCCTAGGTCTTAAGTTCTAGCCTCCTATTAAGGTACGTATTTACCTATCTTCGCGAGTTATTTATATACTAACTTTTATATTTAGTAATAAGTTCCGGATAGATATTCTTTAGGGGTTCCTATAAGTTTTCTTAGTTGCCGTATCCTTTCTATTTAATAAGATACTGTTTTCTTCGTCCTCGTTTTCTTAAGTCGAGTATTCGTTTAACTTTATATTAGTCTTATTCTACTTCGATTATTTCGTTATACGCTAATTCTACGCTTACTAGTACGGGTTCGAGTTTTAAGATATAGAAGTTTTTATATAGCTGTATATATAGTAGGGCTAATTCGTAGTTAACTAGTAATATTTATTATAGAATTTTATAGGGTCTTAGTTTCTTATAGTTAAGTTTATCGCTAGGCCGCTGGGTTTTAATATTTTTACGAATAAGGTAGACTTTATCTCCCTTTTATAGGGTTAGTCCCTTAATCCTCTTCTTATTTACCTATACTATTATTAACTTCCTAATATCTTCGAGTATTTCCTTTATCTTTTCTCGAATTACTCTAAGTCTATTTGCCTTTTACGTTACTATTTTAGCGTTTACGCCTGTGTAATGATCCTTGCCTGTATCCCTGATACTGGAAGTCTCTGTAAATTGTATATTAGCAGATAAAGGAGGTATTACCTTTAGTTTACGTACGGAACAATATTAAATACGTTTGCTATCTTATGCCGATTATCGATGCAATAGATTAAGAGGGATTACCCTATCTATTCTTAAAGAGATTTACTTATCTTAAGAACGATACTTAGACTTACAACTGAAGACTATAAGGAAACTATCTAAATCAAGTGCTGAACTCCTGTCTTTATATCCTTCCGTCGTTGCTATTATCCCCTGAAACGTTCTTAGATCGATAGGATCGATATCGAGTTTATCGATCCTATTTTACTAACCCTAACCCTGATTATATAATCCGTATATCCTTATATAAGAGATCCTATCGGTCCGTTAAAGTTCCGAGCTTATACTATAATATATTAGCCTATTCCTATAACCTATATATACCCTGGGTTATAATATTATCTCCCTTCTAGTAGTCTTTATCCCTAAAGACCTATTTCCTATTTCCGTAAGTAGTCCTGCCTAATATTCTTACTTCGGATCGTTCCTTCCTAATTCGTTATATCGAATAGAGTCGTTAAAAATCGTATAGCTAAATCTTACTCTAAGTCTAAGCAGAAGGCTTCTCTTTTATCTGCTATAATTGCTTTTAGTTCCCTAGATCCTATGCCTTATTCTTACTGCGAGGAGTATAATCTTACAGCTAGTTACAAGCTACTTAATTTAACTTCTTCCTATTACGAAACCTATATCCGGTTTTAACTTTCCAACTACGATATTTATAGCCTAACGCCTTTATAGTTAAATAAAATTACTATAAAATACCGTTCCCTAAAGGCTAAGGTGGAATCGGTAGAAAAGCAGGCTACTAAACTAAATACTAAGCTACTTCGTCTTTATAAGCAGAAACGGATATAGTATAAGAAGATAATATAGGCGGTCCGTTATAATATCGATAATATTAAGGAGCTAGATTGTATAAAGGCGGAGGAGCTGGAGAAGGAGCGCTTAGCCGCCGAGGCTAAGCGTTACGATATAGAGCCAGCTATTCCTAAAGGTCCCCTACCCGAGGGTTTTATTTCTATATTATTAAATAACTTTAATTAGTCTAGGGTAGTTTTGCTATTATCTCCGTCGGATTTCCTAGTTAAAAATCGTAGAGAAGGTTCTTCTAATTCTTAATCTTTTTAACGTTAGAGTATACCTATATTAGTCCTATTAGGTCTTAAGCTTTTAGCTTTTTGCTATAGTATGTATCTACCTTTCGTTATATTTTTAATTTTAGTCCTGGTTTGCGGTATCCGTAGCCGCCTACTAACTTAGTAATAACTTCTAGGTATATCTTTCTCTATTCGTCGAGTATATTCTAATAATTATCTAGATTGCTTATCGGTTCCTAAGTATTTTCGCTATCTAGGTAGTTTTTCTATTTAACTAGGACTTATCGTATAGTTAGTTATTCGTCTACGATTCTTTCAACTTTATATTCTAGTTCTTAGATATTTTCGTCTAGTTTAAGTAATATTTCGATTAGGATATCTGCTAGTACTAGTTTTAAGAGGGAAATATAAAAGGCTAGGTATATTTTTATAGTTAGAGGTAGATCGAGTTTATAGTTAAGATCTGAAATTTTTATCTTAATTTCGAATAATCTGAGTTTCTTATAATCGAGTTTATCGTTTAGTCTCTTAGTTTTAATATTTTTACGTTTAAGGTAGACTTTATCTCTCCTCTAGAGGATCAGTCCCTTAATCCTTTTCTAATTAACGTACTTAGTTATTTATCTTAATATAAAGACTAGTTCTTACTAGATTTCCTCCTAAATCTTCTTAATATTTTATACTATTTGCTCTACCGATACTATAGTTATACCTAGAATAGTATTATAATATATAAATAGTTCTCTACTATATACTGCTTTAAATAGTAATATCTTTATTATTAATATTCGTATATTATTATATACGAACTAAGCTATTAGTAGAAGTTTAACCTAATTATCTTACTACTCGTTAATATAGTACCGAAGGTATTATTCGATAATTTGATTAATTTATTCCGTCTATCCGTCTAACTGCGGATAATATACTATAGATAATTTCTGTTTTACTCCGAGGTATTTTATAAGCGAGCTCTAGAAATATAATATAAACTTAGTATCTCGATCTAAGATAATTTCTTTAGGTATTCCGTAATTTCCGATAATATATCTAAGAAATATATATA
>KZ678514.1:9185-76359 GCA_003019895.1 Coniella lustricola | reverse complement strand
TTTTTGGGTGGGCTTGTTGAACGTGTGTCGTTCCGCCAGACACTCTCGGAGCTTTGGTGCCTCTTGTTGTGCCATGATTGATCAAGAGCCTCGCTAGCAACGGATTCTAGCAGCAAGAATGCCCCCCACCGCCTACATTTCAAACTTCTCTGTTGACGCACTAGACGAATGCAAAGCAACAGGCAATTTTCAATGGATTTGTTCAAAAACAAATGGCAACAGATTGCACTGGAAGATGTCGACTCGACTGCTTGCCTTGCCTTGTCTTGCCTAGTCTTGCTCTGCTTGAGGTGATTTCAGAGGGCCCACTTGAGAGAAAGGAAACGTGACGAGTGAAAGCTGCGGCTTCTCCCATTCAGCCACCCAATCATGTGTACGTACAGTCCATTGAGTTCAAAAAGGAGAGTACCCCAGAGCTGTGGTCGGCCCTGTTCGGGCGTCGACGGACAAGCACGTTGAGAGGTGACCCAAACACAGATTGGCAATGCAAAGAAAATTCCTCCACGCTCGGGTTGACTGTATCGTCGCGAGTATGCACGTTGCGGATCTAGCCGACATGTCTACTTGATCAATTTAAAGTAATTTCCTGAGCGGAGCAAGGTTGCCACGAGGGCTGCGCATGAACCCATAAAGTACGTTGTGGGGGTCCGGGGGTCGGTGATTTCGCCGCGATGATGTCAATATCTAAGAGATTGAAGGAGGAAAAGTATTTGACGAGTGGATCTATCAACAAGGCAAAGAGCAGTGAGAATTCAGAATTCAGAATTCAGGGTTTGTTAGTTGTGTGTGAGTGTGAGGCTTGTGTAAACGGTTGGTTAGTCACGATAGGTCACATGGTACCAAACGAGATTGATTTACAGCAAGGCGATGTGATTGCAGCGAGTTTCAGCATCGGGGAATCGCGAATGCAGCACGCTCGTGTTCCAGCTTGCGGCCTGGGATCGTGATTGTTGGAATAGGAAGGAGGCCCCCCCCCCCCAAAAAAAAGGCTTCTTGCGCCAAAGTCACGCAACGTGAAGGCGTGCACGTTCCAAGAGGCTTTGCCCGTTGGGCCCTTTGTAGATTATCTAGCCTTCAGCCACACTGCCGGATGGGTTGACTAGATAATCTATCCAACCATGCTGTTGGGCCGTTTTTGTCCGTACAACATGCTCACTTGCTTTTTGTGGTCTTTTGTTCTCACATCACAATGCCGAGCGGATGGGGATGGCCAGCGTCACTAGGACGGGACAGAGAGACACACATCGAGGCAGTAGCACCGGGTAAATGCGCGTGGCAAGCCCTTCTTCCAGTCAAGATATAAATAACAACATGCACTGCACAGATCGTGGCATTGTATACCATGATACAGCAGCCAAGAGCCAAACCGACCCAATCATAACTTACACGTACACTCGCCTCACATTTCACCAACAGTCTAGATTCCCAGCCATGGTAGCCACCATTTCCTGGCTTGTGGGTATGCTTTGTTCAACGCTTCAGTGGAAAAAGACCAATACAATCACTCACACACGTCCCAGCTGAGGAGACGGCCCTCCAGCCAGTGGCGGTCCCGTGTCATGTGCCGCCAATGCCCACCGCGCCATGGGCTTGTCGTTGCTCAAACACCGGCTGCCCGCCCGTCGGACCAGCAGCCATGCTGCCTCGGCGCGACGATCGTCTCGATCCCATTCGTGCGGCATGGGAGCGAAAAGCAAATCCTCGCGCCGAGTGCAGCTCATATATGTGACGTGGGAGAAGAGCTGGCTTTTCCCGGGCTGTAGATCTGTGAGACACCGAGTCTTGGGCTGCTTTTCTTGTCATCAAAGTCCCGAGTATTGGAGACAAGAGTTATGGTAAAGCCAGCAAAACCGGCCTATGTGTGTGGGGGGGGGGTGTCGATTCACATTGCTTACGTGAGACGTTGTTGAGTCTGGGTTCCGCTTCTCTGCTTGACTTGTATATGCTTGCTAGCAACAACAGGTCATTTGTGCATGTAAACCGGACTGGCGTTTCCACAGTCTGCTCGCCGCGAGCTGTGTGCAGTCCCTATGCAGGACTCGCAAGAGTACGATTGTGGTTGAGCATTTTGGTAGGTTGGCAGTCTCATCTCAATACAACCAGCTTGCAAGCAAAAGCCACTTGCGCACGAGGCACTCGATCTGATACTCGCGGATTGCTGCTATGGCGGCGGCGAGGAGCTGGTGATAGCACCCCATTGTTATAATGTTCGGCTTGTTCAAGTGTGCGTGGGCACGGCATACGTAACGTGATTTTCGGCGTGGCGCTTGTTTATCTGCTACTCGCGGGCGTTTGTGGGCTGCAGCATAATGGTTAATGTGATGCTGTGGTACGTATCTCAAATGGATCAGCGCATTCAAACAAGATGGGCAACACGTTGCGATGGATTTGAGGTCGAGTTACAATTCAGACAGGTATAGGGACGAACAGGAAGCTCTAGTTCAGAGGTTATCTGATTTTGATATTTCATTGAATGAGTGACACCTTGATTGTATCCACCATTGTTTTTCATCCGTTGCCAAAATCCTTCATCAAAACGAAAGTAGCTATTTGTACATGAAGAGAAAGTCTATACATATCGGTCATCATACCCTCCGTCCTGAGGGAAAAGTGAAGCAAAAGTAGAAATGACAGTGGGAGGACGGAGGGATTTGTTTCGTAAGCAAGGAGGCGACGCCGCGCTTCATATCGTGAAGAAAACTTGATATCTCGTCTCAATGTAACATGAGCAGATGGCCGCCGTTAAAGCTGAGAAACATGTGGCGTGTCGTTTATGATGGTACATGCGAACATGCTTGCATGTTTCCTTGTCGTGCCTCCGCAGAACTGTTGCTGCATCCAAAGCAAGACACCAAGTTGTGTGTTTATCCTCCATAGGCCAGAAGACCCTTTTGACGCCGGGGTTGTGCTGCGAACTCTTGTTCGTGTGGTATCATACCGAAAGTTCCCAGACTTCACACCAAAACCCAAATTGGTTCAAGACCACGTCAGCGTGGCCAAATGAAGAGAAGATTTGAAAAGTACCCCTCTAGGAAAGCAAAAGGAAGAAGAGCAAAAGAGAAACACTGGGCGGACGACCATGAATGCATCCAGCCCTGAAGGTGATGAAAGCAGCTGCTTTAACCAATGGTCCACATGATGTAGCCAGTGTCGTGCATGCCACCGTCGCTGGTGTCCCAGCCAAGGGCCTCGTACACAGCGGTAGCAACGTCAATGTGGGTAGAGTCACAACCCATGCACTTGTCAATGGCATAAGCAGAGACGGTCTTGCCGTTGGCGGAGATAGTCATGGGAGTGCCCTCGCTGCCCTGAGAGCAAGCAGGCAGGACGCTAGGGTCAACTGCAACGAACATGCTGCCCTCCTCGTAGAGGGTTCCGCAAGAGCTGTAGGCACCAACTGTGGGTCCAATCCAAGTGATCTTGTAACCGGTGTCGGTGGAGGACGACGTGGTGGCGGACGAGTCCGAGCTAGCAGCAGCAGCGGCGGCGGTCGACGTAGTGGACTGAACAGCAGCAACTGGAGTGGAAGTGGTGCTAGGCTCCTGGACAACAGCAGCAGGTGTTGTGCTGGGCTCGGCGATGTAGGTAGAGGTGACCTCGGCCGCGACAGTAGCGGATGTAGCCTCAACAGTGGAAGAAGGAGCCTCCTCGAACTGACCGGCATTGTCGCTGGACGAAGCAGCAGCAGCAGCGGCTGAAGTTGACACGACAGCGGCAGCAGCCGAAGGCGTGGTGGTGACAGTAGCCAGGGTGGTGGCAGGGTTTCCGCTGGGAGTGAACCACTGGGTGGTGGTAGCGTCAACGAGCTCGGTGATGGTCTCCGTCACCCACTCGACGACAACCTCGGTCTCGAGGACGCGCTTGGCGTGGTCGTGCTGGTGCTCCTGACGAGCAGGGTGCTGGTGGGCGTGGCCGTGGCCGCGGTTCTGGGCGGCGGCCATCGAGGCCATGGCCGCGACAATAACACTGGCAGACTTCATCTTGGCTGGTTGGGAGTGATGTGTGTGTGTGGTGACTGGGATGTTCCGGATAGGAAGTCTTTCTGGTCTCTTATCTGGAGAGATTGAAGCGTGAGGCTGGAAGCTCTGGAATGGACAGGGCGAACTGTCTTGTCTTGTTTGAGGTGTCGTGTGAGGGAGGATTTGAGAGTGAAACGTCTGAAGAGACTGTGGAGAGTTTGGTTGGATCCCGGCTTGATGCGAGAAAGAAGGAGTGAGAGCGCTGCTCTGTGATGTGGATAGCTAAGGAATGGCTAGAGAGTGATGTCCTGAAGGGGAGTAAAGAGCGGGACTGATGGACGAGAAAGGAGCGGACGGACGAGGCCTTTTGTCTATTTCGGAAATTGGGTGAGGATGGGTGGGCGTGGGCGGTGCAACAGTGAGGAAAAGAGCGAGGCAGCGTGGGAGCAGGGGGGCAGGGCCGGACAAAATGTGGTGAGCAGGGAGGAGCCATGTACCTGGGCGGCGTACCTGGCCAGCGGGGCAGCCCCAAAGTACCCGCGTACCCAGGTACCGAGATACTGCGGTACCTGGGAGCCCACGTCCGAGGCTGGCGCCAGCTCTGGCGTTTTTCCTCCTTGGCCACAGCAGCAAGCAGCAACAAGCAACAACCAGCCTGGCCAGGCGGCCTAGCTGCACAGTGCACCGAGTCGGATAAAGGCAAAAAAGGTCAGATTTTTACTCGCACAGCGGCCTGTCGAGACGGACTGGGCTCCACAGCGTCCTGACTCTGGACTTTGGCGCGGACAGAGACTGCAGACGAAGGGTGCCACACACAACCCGGGACTGATCTGCTCAGCACGCACTCCAGACTTGCAGACCGTCATGGTGAACCGACGGTGCGCGGTCTCGAACGCCATCGACGCCGTTGTTGGGCCTTTGCGGCCCCTGGCTGTCGATTCATGAACTCGCAACCTCGACGACTCAAGCAGGTGTGTGGCAAACGATTTGGACGTGGCCGGCAATGGCACGAAGATGGGCAAAGACTAGACTGGCGGACGGATGACAGCAGACAATAGCAGAGCGCAGAGTTTGGGTCATGCAGGGGAAAAGCCAACCTTGCAATCGGGCATGGCCAGAAGCACCCAAGCAAGCAACCACGCACCCAAACGGCCACCGAGAGAGGACCAAATGGGAACAACTGGGCTGCCACGAGCCGCTGGGGCAGCCAAGCAGCCAAGCAGCCCTGCTCTGGGCTCCCCTGTCTGCGGCCCTGTTCCCTCTTCCGTTCGCTGCCCCTCCTGCAAGGTACAGCGTCTCCATCCCTGCCGCTAGCCAGGCACAAATCAGCCCAGCGTCGTATTTCTGCTGACTGGCAACCAGCAACGCAAGCACCATAGCCAGGCACACCTGCGCTGCCATGTGCTAGCTGGCAGCTGGCTGGGCAAAAAACCACCAGGGGGGACGAGCCCATGGGAGCAGAGAGTCGGCAAGGAGCGAGCCACAGCAGCGCCGAAATTAGCAGTTCCAGCCAGTCCAGCCAGTCCAGCCAGTCCAGCCAGTCCAGCCAGTCCAGCCAGTCCAGCCAGTCCAGCCAGTGACCAGTCTTTCTTTCCACATTTTGCGACTTGCATCTGCGATGGCGGCAGAGTCGGCAGGCTGGGCGGGTGAGCAGGATGTACGGGTGCTAAAGAATCTTCCGCTGGGCCAATGGGTGCACCTCGCCTGGCAGTCAATGTCTTGGTCTGGTCCTGATGTCAGTGGTTTGTCCTTTTGGGGGCCTTTCCCTGGTTTCTTTCAAATCTTTTCTTCGTTCTGCATTCTCTTTTTTTTTTTTCCTTCCGTCCAACCTTATTTGCTAACAGGGTAGCCCTGTATCTCCAGCTAGCCAATTGCGGGGCCCAGACGCTCAGCAACCCTGCCCAGAAGAATCGAGAGTCCTGGCGCCCACGCAACAGCCCTGGAGCCATGACTCTGCAAGGCTGTCCGCTAAACCACCTCGCACGCGCACACCTCGCACGCACACCCAAGCTACCAAAGACTGGCTCCTCATCCGCCGTTCACCGGCTCTTCTCATCGTCCTGGCTCGTTTCTGGCTCAGACGCCTAGGCCCATGAAACGAAACGCCAGTCTGAGCTCCCAGCTGTGCTGTGGGGTTTGAACTAGGCGAAGGAGAGCTTGTGTGGAAACGGAGATTTTAAACAGCTATAGTGGAGTTGGGATCGGTGCTGATGGGTCTGTCGTTCTGTTGGACTGCTTCAGGTCCCAGAGTGCACTTTCGCAACAGTCGCCAAAAGCTGGCCCACCACAAACAGCAATAGTTCTTTCAAAGGTATCTGCCTGCCCAGCCTGCCTGCCCGGCGAAGTAAGGACACGATGACGCTCACCACAGGCAGTATGCTGTTGGTGGGTGCATACGTCAACGGGTAGCGTGGACCAGGGACTATGGAAGAATGAGAATTAGTTTTTTTTCTCGGGTTTTTTCCTTCCTTCCTTTGCTTTGTGTTTTTCCTTTCTCCCGTAGTAGCTGCTTACGACACAGTGTAGAACAATCCAAGTAAAATCTAAGCCTGAAAGCGCTCTAGAACGTTTTTGATTTGGTCACCAAAGTGCACGGCTCAGGCACTCTTGGGAATACTGTATCTGGCCTAGTGCAACTGGCACGCCAGAATACTTACGCACACACACCTTTTTACACTTTTGTCCAGAAGCTGTGGGCTTTTGTCAGAATGCCGTCAGGCACAATGGCCGCGGGCCGCTGGGCTGGCAGGCCAGCCTGTAGGGCTTGTCATCGTCATCTGGCCTTGTTTCACCCACGAGACTTTTCCCGGCTTTTTTTTGTCTGTCTTTCTCTTCTTTGTTTGTCTGGTTATTCCCGCTGCTATTCTCTTGGACTGCGCCATTGGCCTTTATGGAGATTGAAGAAGAAAAAAAAATTCTTCGTTGCTGTGGTTTTGATTTTGTAAGAGAATCTATGAAATTTGCATGTGAGAGGGAGGGGTCAAAAGCGTCACTGTGGGCTCTATCACACTGCATAAAACGCAAGTGCACTCGAACGGCCGTCACTGATTGGTTTGCGAATAGTAATGGGAAACACATCTCAGTGCGCTGTCTCATTGATCTTCTTCACCACTACGCACAGTATAGGACGTAAGGATACCGCTAGAGGTCCCCACGGCACCGATCGATCTTTACTGGTACTTATCACTGCCACTACCGTGAGTGGTTTTGTTCGCTCTGACGCATGGGGTCCAGAACATTGGAAGAAAAGCTCAGTAGTCACCAAGGTATGCCAACCCAGTCTCCAGCAGCCTTGCCCAGGAGCGGAGCACAGCGGCAAGACGGAGGGGAAGAAGAAAGTTCCACAAGCCGTCTATTCCCCGGAAGAATTGCACGGCCAGACGCTCGCTGCGTCACCAGTGAGTTGATTTCAGATTTTGTTGACCACTAAGCAGATGAGGATTTTTGGCCGAGACGGCGCTGGAAGAAAGGCGAATCCATTTCAGCTTGATGCTATTCATCACTCGTTTTTTGAATTACCTCCATCTGTTTAGTCATCACCGAGAAAAGTCCAGTACGGATCAACGGACTGAAAAAGTGTATACCTGCGTAGGCTCTATATCGCGCGGGGCTTTGTTCTACGGACCGGTGCAATATCTCACCATGAGTGACGAGACCAATGCTGGAAGTACTTACATAATTATGTGCATCCATACATAGGTAGAAGAAAGGGACCGTCCCTTGGACGGTTGCCGAATCTTCGTTTTCGTTCTAGGCTGACGAAAAAGATATGACGGAACGCATCATAGACAAGTCAATTCCCGCGCCTGTATGTGTGCCGGTGCCTGAGTTGGTGTAAAGTTTATTGAAGCATACCGAGAAAGGACCGTGCTGGTGTGTGTGTGTGTGTCGTGTGTGAGAAACAGCGTCCATGGAACTTTTTTAGGTTTTTCTTTTTCGCCTTCCAAATGTTCCAAGGTCGTCGACGGTGGTGGTGGTGGTGGTGGTGGTGGTCTTTGCGGCGCCGAAGATGTGAGAAATAAGGTTTGATGTGCTTCAATGTCCCTTGTCCTTGTGGAAGCTGTGCACGATGGAGATTGACGAGAATGCCTCTGCATTGTACAATTTGGTCTGGCAGTGACTGCTCTTTGTTTGACAGATTGCTATTGATAACGTGGGATAGTCGTTGAATGTCTTGCATGTCATTGGATGGCTCTTCACGAGCGTGGTCGCCCATGGACTCCGCCCTTGCATCAGCGTAGGTACCACCGGTAAAGCAACATGCACCTGAGTAAGTGACCAGCGAGTGGCCTTGGCTTGACAGTTGGGACGGTCGACTGACATGCTGACGCTGATGCGATGTGAGTACTAGACCCCGCTCTAGCTACTCAGTATCACCTCAGCAGACAGGTTTCTATCTGTTCTATCTTGTAAATCTTTGTTTGTACTACCCGTATGGGTTTCCATACTTGTCTCTATCCGCCATCCGCCATCTATAATATGCAGCAAGTAGTGTAACCTGGGAACCAATCCCCCTCTGGCTGTGTCTGTTCCACGTCACTTGTTTTTGTGTCTTATTGTTGGAGGATGGATGTCGCCAAGCTGCGGTGACAGATTCCTGGAGGGCGGCGGCGGCGGCGGCGGCACCGTCGTCTTTGCACAGCACCTGTCTGCTGAGGAGGCCTCAGCCAACGGATCATTGGCTGAGGAGATCTAGAACGACGGTTGTGTTGTGAGCTGGGCATGCACGTTGCTATGGTGTACATGTGTCGTTGGGGGCTTGTCTCTTGTCTTAGACTTCATGTGGTGCTTCCAGAGTAGCAGCAACGGCTTGGGCCCGGGCCGCAGCGGCCATGGCCTCATATTCCTATCGATTGAGCAGGTGCCGGAGGTAAGGCCAAGTAAAGAGAGACACAGAGAGAGAGTGTGTGTGTAGGGAAGCACAGTGTCTGCATGCATGCTATTTCTATATGTGGAGGTTGTTGTGGAGATTTTGGAGGCTGATGTTGGAGGCCAAAAAAAGGGTTGTGGTGGCTGAGAAAGGCCCCCTGACAATGGATGTCGCAGAGCTGAGTGAGTGTGTATGTGGAAACAAAATCAACGCTAAGTGTACGAGAAGTAGTAAGAGGAGGGCTACGCTTTGAGGATATATTGTCAGATACCCAATTGACTGGCTTTTGGATGAACCTGTTTGCTGGTGATGGAATACAGGAACAAGCCCTGCCTGCTGAAGATGGCGCGGTCGTCGTCGGGTAGCTCGGTGATGGTGAATGCCTTCTTGGCGTTCTTGAGAAAGTGCATGTCGGCGCGTCGGCGCTTCATGAAGCAAAAGTACACGGTCGCGCTCGGGCAGAGTGCGAGAAGGTCTTTGAGGGTCTGCAAAAGGAGGGGGAAGGCGGGCTCAAAGTACACGCAGTCGGCGGCCAGGATGACATCTGGCTTGAACTGGACAACTTCTTCTGGGAGTGCTTCACCCCTGATAGTGAAAAGACTTCGTTAGAAAAAGAGAACCCAAGCTGCAGTCGAGTCCAGGAGGACCGTTGTTGTGACAAAAGTACGAGGATGCTTGGAGACTTGAGAAAAGAGGGACGAAAGAGACAGTGAGAAGGCTCTGCGTACCAGTTGAGAACCAAGGGCTTGACTCGACTCTCGACCTCGTTCAGGACAATATTGTGCTCCATGAGGCTCAGCATCTCGAGCTGGTCTGTCATGTAGAGCGGCTGGCTAAGGGTGCATCCCTTGGCCACCGCCAGCCCAACCAGTCCTCCACCAGCGCCTATTTCGAGTCTGATTGCCGGGGTTTGCCATGTCAGTTCAGGGATACTGTGCAAATAGCCGCCCGTAGGAACGGCGACTTACATGCGAGCATCCTGAACATGATGGCGGTGATAACGCAGCATATGTCTGGCTAACACCATGCCTGCGGGCCATGTCTGGCCGCCGCAGCCCGAGGCGAGGTCCTCGTGAATCTTGAGCGGAGCTGTCAGCAGCCCGCCAAAGTCGAGAGCAGCATCGCCGGCGGGCTTGTACACGGGCAGCGGCGTCAGGTCTTGATCGTAGGCGGCAAAGTCGAGACCATCGTCTCCTATAGGCGACAACGTCGGCGATAATGATGGTGACAACCTCATGACGGCGGTGGGGCGGCAAGTTCTGGTTCGGGAGCTCCAAGGTTTTGGACTGTTGTTGCTCGCTCGATAAAATTTGCACAAGGCAGCAAGGGGCTTGTCATTCGACAACACAAAAAGCAGAGGATGATGCTCGTTGGTTGTTTCGAGACGCGTTTCCTACTGTTTGACACAGCGTGCTTGACTAGCACAAACTTTCACCTACTGATCCTAGGGGTCCTCCCCAGCCTTGGACGACCCTGAGGTTCGCGTCTCTGCGCTGGCTCTCGCCACCGTGGTCGGCGTTTGCGCGCAGCCGATTCCGGCAAAAAGCCCGGCCTCGGCAGATCCCGAGGCCGATCGCGGTGCCGCGCGTGGGACGCAGGCGCTCCTGCTCCAGACAGTGCCTTCCCTTGGCTCGGCAAGTCACCCATCCATCACGACGGGGGGAATTCTGGCCACAACCGGAGAGTCCTGACCCTACCAACCACTCATTCTGCATATGACTTTGTCGGACAGCTGCAATCTTTCAGCTAGAGCCCATCCTAGCCCAATTGCTCGCTGCGTCGCCAACAAGGCTCCGTTCGTGCTATTGACAGCCATGCGGGAACACAATGCCAGACTAGGTAGGCAGGGAGCCTCGACAGGCCGTCCTCAGCACCGTCTTCCCTAGTACCCAGATCAGCTCCATCCTCCAGCATCATCACCGCTGCAGATGGCCTGGTGCCCTCGCTGCCTCCCTTTTCTTGTTCAGGTAATGCGCCCTTCCCCAATGGTCCTCCCCCTAAGCGCCACTGGAATGCTGATCTCCTCCCAGCCTTGCTCGTCGCTGCGACTTGACGACAACCAGCCCTCTGCCCAGGGACAACCAGCATGAAGGCCATTTGCCAGAAGCTCGGCCTGCTTCAAGGGAGGAAGCTCGTCACAATGCGAAGCCAAGAAGTCAAGCTGCCATGTCGACTGGCATCTGCTCACACCGATTTCTTCCTCCGTTCCATCTCATCTCGTTCTTCTGGCGCCTCTGCTTCGCTCATCGACAAGAAACACCAAGAGCAACCTGGATTTCAGTCCAATCGCCGCCTCATGCACCCACAAACAAACGTTGAATCATTGCTGGGACCATGCTGGCTGTTGGGCGGTTTCCACGCCTGTGTCGCCTTGGGCACCTCTTCCTACTCGGCATTGTTCAGCTAGCCTTTGTCGTGGATGCGGTACCGACGCTTTCGTTTCCCATCAACTCACAGGTTCCTCCTGTTGCCAGGATAGGCCAGCTGTTCTCGTTCGACTTTGCGCTGGACACCTTCACATCCCCAGTCTCGAGCTTGTCTTACTCGCTCGTCGAGGCTCCTTCCTGGCTCTCTCTCGACAGCGCCAACCGCAGGCTCTATGGCACTCCACAAGATGGCGACATAGCCTCTGAAACAGTCGTTGGGGTCCCAATTGGGCTTGTGGCCAGTGACGCAACGGGCTGGGCTTGGGATAATGCAACGCTAGTCGTTTCTCGCAATCCAGGGCCCCAGGTTCAGGTGCCAATCTCGGAGCAGATTCAAGCCTTTGGAAATTATTCGGAGCCAGCATCGGTTCTCTTGTCTCCGGACGCTGAATTTCGTTTTGATTTTGCCATCGATACCTTTGCCGACGCGCAGACTCCGGTCCTCAACTACTATACAGTCATGAGCAACAACAGTCCTCTTCCTGCTTGGCTCTCGTTTAATCCCAGCAATTTGGAATTTGCTGGCACAACGCCGCCCTTTGGCTCCTTGGTTGAACCTCCACAGACTTTCCACGTCAAGCTCATTGCCTCGGACGTGACTGGGTTCTCTGCTGTCTCGGTCGACTTCTCCATTGTTGTCAGCACACACTCTCTGACCACAAGTGACCCTTACATCACGCTCAACGCCACGGCTGGGAACTTGCTGGTGTACGACGGCCTCGCCAAAGATATCGACTTGGACGGATCGCCTGTGGACCCAACTCAACTCAGTGTCACCACTCAAGCGCTTCCGTCATGGCTGACCTTTGATCGAGCCTCGTGGAATATCAGCGGCACGGTACCGGCAGATGCGCAATCTGCAGTTTTTGCAGTAACAGTGACGGATGTCCATCAAGATGTTCTCAACGTCACATTTAGTGTCGAGGTGACGAATCAGGACAGCTTCTTTCAGAGTGCTCTGCCCTCCTTGAATGTGATTCCAGGAGGCACTCTGTTTTTCAACTTGTCAGAGTATCTTAAAGACCCCACCAGTCTTGATGTGTCTACCGATATCGAACCGGCGGTCGCATGGCTCTCATGGCATCCGGATATCTTGACTCTGGCGGGTGATGTTCCAGTCTCATCTCCAGAATCCATGATCAATGTCACTTTTACGGTGCAGCCCAAGGGATATGCCACGGTCAAGAGGGCTGGCACAAGTCAATCCCAGCAACTCATCATCGATATTCAGCCGGCGCCTACGTTCACGTCGTCAGCCATCACTGCTTTGCCAACCGCCTCTCAGCCCGTGGCATCTTCGACATCCACCTCGACGAGCAAATCTTCGAAAAGCAAAGGGCCAAATTGGACAATTGTTGCCATTGTCATCTGCGTCGTTGCAGCATTTGCATTGATTGCATGCATAACCTTTTGTATTTGCAGCAAGAAGAACAAGCGTCAATCTCAACGATCTGACACCGACAGCAACACCAATTCAGCTCCTTTACCAGAGAATTTGATCTATACGCCAGGGGTAGAAGTTGGCCCGCCAAACCACCCAGGCGGAAGCACTCTGAGCGAAAAAGACAAGGCGAAGCCCAGGAAGCCGAGCAATCTTCGCTCCGAGTTGTCTCCCTCACCCGCCCCCGGCGTGCCATCATTGGCCGACGTCTACAGTAATGAACACACGAGTGACATGTCCATGCCACCAGGCAGGCTGAGAAGTTGGTATGATTCTTTGCGTAGATTTCGCGTCGCGCACCTGCAACGCGCCGATGCGAATCCCAGAGCTTCGCTGACATTCCTCTCGGACGATGAGAGTGCGCACCATGATCTTGAGCCCGAGTACTCGCACCCATCTGTCGGCACTTTCAGGAAACATAGCCAAGGGCCTTTCTTTCGCAACAATGTCGAGCTCGGAATGCCCACTCCCCCGAACCACGATGGCAGCCTCCAGCGCACGCTCGATCGACCCCTTGAAGGCTCGCCCGGCAAGGGAAAGAATATAGCGTTTCTACCAACGCCCGAGACGTCAAGCGGTGGGCTGAACATGAAAGACTCACCTTTTTCCGACATGATACATGGCCAGACGACGACACCTTCACTTGATCAGAAAGATCCTTTCAATCCCAAGCCGGCCCCAAAGTCATCACCAGCGCACCTAGTCGACGAGTTTCGGTCAGGTAGCGGTACTACAGGGCCCTCGTCTTTCTATCCTGCCTCATCGCGAAGACTACGCCCAGTTCCGGACTTCCAGCTCCGTACACAGCCTGCGCTTCGCCCTTCGAATTCCCACAAGTCCATGGGTAGTAACTCATCCATTGATAGCATGCGTGGAAGAACCAAGCGTTTGGCTGCCAAAGCATCAGCACAAGCCAAAGGCGCCATGAGCCTAGCAACCATTGCAATGAAGCCACAAACTAGACGGACACTGGCAAGATTCGGCAAAAAGCCGAGTATGCATGTACGCTCCAAAAAGGTTCAGCGCGGAACCTTGGACAGCAGTGATGACGATTACTACTACCATCACCGTCCGGGCCAGTTCAACGCTGGGACTTATGACGAGCCTGAAGATGACGACGAAGGTGACATGTTCACGGAGAGTGGCCGCCATGCGTCTGCGCAGCGTGGCGACTCCCAGACCCCGAGCATGCTCGTCATTCCAAGCGGGAGTAGTCGCAGTGGCGGCCGCAGCGGCATTGGTGCCTTTTTGAGTCCCAGGCTCTGGCCGCAACCTGCTTCACGTGCTCAATCAAGTGCAGCACCGCAAACATCGCCAACCTCACCGCCGGATTCCACCATGTTACACAGCGAGAGAAATTATTGGCGAAAGAACCAGCTGCCTGGCAGCGCCAGTGCTTCAAGCGGAGGCAGCCGGCATTCCGTGAGGCGCTTTGCTCAACGCTTCCATCACGGACCGATACGGCGGCGTCCTGTGGGCAGTGCTCCGGCTTCTTCAGCGCACCCTTCCAAAGTTCCTCCTATTCCTCCTCCCCCTCCCCCTCCTGTTCCTCCTCCACCACCTCCGCCGCCGCCTGCATTAGTAGGAACAGCTCGAAGCTCGCCTGGTGACCACACTCTCTCGACTCCACTGCAACATACACCTCTTGATGTAGGCTCTGATGCATCTCCGCCATCTGGTCTTGGCATTACCACTGTATATGATAGTGGCATCAACACCTCGCCCTTTCAGCCATCCGTTGACGAAGACCACAACGGCTCCTGGGTGACCAGCCAAGATGACAGCTCCGAATTGCGCCTTTCTATGATGGCAACCCGCTCAGCGCGCAGCCTTGCTTCGCGGTATGCCCAGGATGGGTCCGTGCTGGGGAGCCGCTCTGCGCAGAGTGTCCGGCGACCCGGCACCGCGGGAACGGGCAGCTTGGGGCCGAATTGGGTCATGTACGAGGAGGCTGACGAGAGTCGCGGTGCGAGCGCTGGTGCAAGTAGCGGCTGGCAAGCTCACAGTGGTGGGAGTGGCAGTGGGGGTGCTGTTGTCGGTAGCGGTGATAGCGAGGCTGATATGAAGGACGATCCTTCGTTGTCGAAACCATCTGTTGGTGAAGGAGTGGGATTGCAGCATGGACTGAGTGGCAGCGGACAGTCGGAGCTGTCGAGGCAGAGTGAGGCTTCAAGTCATGTTCGAGCGTTTGTCTGAAGGTTGATATTGCTTCCTGCCCGAGGTTTTCTTTCTCCTGTTGCAAAGTTGCCTTTCGAGGTTTGATTCCCTATTACACTCGGGTTCGGATGGCATTGCTGTGTTCCCCAGTGAAAGCAGAAGAATGTATATCATTTAATGGTTCTTGAACTCTTCAGTTCCTTGTTTATGTTAGTGGGAGATTATTTGCTTCATATTAGATTGGGAAGAAGGGCTTTAGGTATTTATTGGCTTGGGGTAGATGGTGTCCGTCAAGTGTAGGGGTGGGAAAGCTTGCAATATCTTTTATTGTATTACAATCGTGGTAAAGGTGAGTTGCCGCATGTTATCAATGGCCAAAGCTTGGAAGTGTCCCGATTGCCATTCTGTGATATATGGCGGTATCATCTGGCTTTTGTCTCGTCTATTAAATTTAGGTGGAATTTTGGATACATGTATCACATATGCAGCAAGTTGTTGACGAATATGTCTGCTTTTGCATATCGAGGCATGCATCCATAGTGATGAGAATGCCAAGATGGGTATGTTGGTAAACCTTGAGGAATGTGCAAACCTCGACATCCACATCATCGCACCAAGAACAGTATATGGATAGAGGTTGGGAGAGACTCATAAATGATAATAGCTGAATAGACTGATAGTGATTCCAGATCATCTGCATAGAATAAAGCAGAACCATTTAGTATTCTTGGTTACTTAAACATGCACACATCTCACAATTGGTATCCTCACCACAGGAGCCCTTCATAGCATTTCATAGAATTTTCAACACTCGGCAACAAAAGATAGAACCAAGAACACTCTTGATCTAGGGTACCAAGTGCACGATGAACACTTGGATGAATGGATCGATGGATGGATGACTGCATGGAGGATGGATATATGTGCTGTCCGTATCATTGTTCCCCGAGAACAAAAGGCGAGGGAGAAAAACAACAAAAAAAGACACGAACAAGAAGAAGAGAAAAGAGAAGAATAAAAAAAATCATTAACACAAAGGAGGAACAGCCCTTTTGTGCGACGAGTCCACCTTTGCTCCCACAGCCAGGTCTCACGCATAGACTCCAGATCGTCGTCCTTGTAATGAGAACTAACAGGCAAGAGGTTTTTTTAGGGGTTTTTTTTAAAAAAAAAAATCCACCAGAAAACCCTTGGGCCAGCCCCTTATGCGACGACTATTTGGCTCATAGTCCAGAGAAGGATGTTCCTGCTCTTCCACCACACCAAGCCCGGCCTCAAATGTCCAATGCACGATAGACTGATCAAAGATATTTGCAGAACCCAAGCCATTCGAAACTCGTTCGCGCGCTCTATAATTCTCCCAGCGGAGATCCGTTGCCGTTGACTGTCGTTTCGGGAGGGAGGTCGTCGTATACAATGTGCAGAGGCCCGCATTGTTGTCCAGCTGCATGGCTCTTTCCGAGCAGCCATTCGCACACGCTACCGTTGCACAATGGGATGTTTGCGAGAATGTGGTCCACGGCTGATGATGATGCGGTACGTTGTTGCTGCGTGGTGTTTGGGGGAGGGGCAATGCTGCGAGGTGTTCGATCCGTGCAACAGTCCCCGTCACCAGACGCACTGGAAAGTACTCGTTCCATGCGAGCATTGACCCCCAAAACAAGTTCATCTAAGCAGACTTGCCCTCCGTCTTGGACGCGTCGTTGGACTCGGCTGGGGCGGCGGTCTTGCGGTCAAGGTCCATGCTAGGGTCGAGCTTCTCGGGAGTAACGGGGCTACCAACCACCTCGGGGTGTGCAGGGCCGTCTGTGGACGAGGACGACTCCTTTGAGACTTGACTGGCGAGGTCCTTATCCTCTTCGGCATTGTCAAACATCTCGGCGTCGTCAGAATCGGTCAGGACTTCGGTGCCATCACCAAGGAAGATGATGCGGCCCTTGTAGGCGCCCATACCAAAGTTTTTGGATTTCGAGTCGGTCTCATTGTCATACGTGGTGACACTGTCATCAAAGTTGTGGTGAACACCAGGGCCTCGGAACTCAGCTAGTAAATACCATATAAATTAGTATATGTAAATCTTGTCATGGAAAGAAAACACACGCAAAAAGCCCCAAGGCTAGGTTGCACAGGCGCGAACAGCCAACGACGGGACATAAAACATGATCATCATCATCCAACGCCAACAGCATCAACATCATTATTGGTCGGGTTGCGTACCATATTCAGGTGGGGCACAGGGGCCGTCACCGTTGGCAACCCGCCTGGCAATCTCCTCATACCACTCGTCCTTTGTCCGACCCCGCAAGAATCCAATGATGATCATGGTCATGTTGTCGCAACCGACGCCGCCCGTCTCTGAGTTGGACGCCAGACAGTTGTCCATCATGTTCTCGCAAATCTTTTCCAGGTCCTGCTTGGCCGCGATGCCGCGGCGGACGAACTCGATGACGGCCTGAGAGGACTGGCAGTCCCAGATACCTGGAATATATCAAGGTAAGGATTAGCGCATGCTCTCGCGAGATTCGTTTTTTTTTCGTTTTTTTTTCTTTCGCTGAGGATGGGCTCGCGGAAAGACTGACCGTCACAGGCAATGACCAAAAATTCATCGTCATCAGTGATGTCGTGAGAGGTAACGTCGGGGTAGGCAGTGACAATTTGTTGCTCGGGCGAGAGGTCGGCGCTCTTCTTGAACTCGAAATCGCCGATGGCGCGGGACAGGGCAAGATTGCCATTGACGCGGCCAAAGTCGACGAAACCGCCAGCAGAAGTGATGCGTGCTTTCTCGGCTGTTCAGGTGAAAGAAGGCAGGGATAGTCAGCGACAGGTCCAGACGGTGCGATTGTGCGTGCGAGACGGGCTATACAAACTTTCGTTTTGAGGCTTGTGGTCAAAGGACAGGGGCTTAGCGCGGCCCTTGATACCCAAGACACTTCTCGAGTCTCCAGCGTTGGCCTTGACGGGTTGAGAGCCCGGTGATTAGCGCGGACCGTCGACGCGAGCGCGGACAGAGCACACTTACTACGTAGATCTTGTCGTCCGTGATCAAGCCAACACAGGCGGTGCAGCCCGAAACCTCCTCCTCGTACTTGGGGTCTGGACGAGTCATATTTGTCAGCCACGTGCCCTTGCCCAGCGTGGCAGCGCGAAGCCATGAATGGGCAAAACGGTACCGTTGAGTATTGCGCGGTCGGTTGCCAGGAAACCGTCCTTGAGCGCCTGTATGTAGTTGCCCGCCTTGAAGGTGTCCTGTCTCGTAACAATGTTGTGAATGTTGTCACCAGTGAAAAGCGCCACCTTATCGCCACCGTGGCCGTCGAAAACACCGAAGAAGGAGAGCTGTTGGGCATGGTCTTTGGCGTCGGGGCTGCCAGCGAGGAGGTCTAGGACGGCGATGTGAGCGTCTTCCATGCTGATGCGCCAGCCCTGCATGGCCGAGACGCCGTAGAAGAGTCGGGGGTCGGCGCCATTCTCGGACGTCTAGAGCGGGGAAAAAAAGGCGGATTCGACGTCAGCAAATTTTCAAAAGAGTCGGGATCACGCGACGAGCAGGCAGAGCGTTGAAAACCGGGTGATGATTGCGGCTTGCGCGACAGGCCAATTGCGAGATGGCAAGGTCTGGCGAATGAGGAAAGGGGGCGCGCTTTCGCGGCACCACGGTGAGAATATCGTCACCAAGACTTGGGAGGTGGAGATGTAGACGCGGAAGCGGCAACTGCGAGAGCAGCAACAGCTACGCCCTGACTGACTGACTGCCTCGCAGCAGCGAGACGGGCGTTGAGGAAGCGCCCAGGTTGGCTGAAAGCAGTGGCAAAAGTGCAGAGCAACTCACCTTCTCGACGACGGGCTCGGAGAGTGTCTGACCCATGTTGATGCGGTGGTCAGCGGAGGGCGGAGATGGAGAGAGGATGTGAGGTCGAAGGAGGGCAGAGGGGAGGCAGGGCCGAGGAACAAAGGTGTGGTAGCAATGAGGCTACCGCCGAGTACAGGGCCGAGGAATGGTTGATGGAGATGCTGGCTGTAACAACAAGGTAGGATGACGAGGTTTGAGACTGGACGGAGAGAAACGCTTCGGCTGTACAGTAGTAGGTTGCTCGGACGGCGGTGGAGGGTGGGTCAGTCAAATGAGGTCGTCAGGTCGTTTAGGTAGAAGTCAAGTCGAGTACCCAGGGCAGGCGGGCAAGAATGGCTGCACAAGATGGGACCGACCAGGTCTGGGTCTGCTGCTGGGCCTGCAGCCAGGCTGTTGGCAGGCAGGAGGGCTAGGGGCTTCTGGGGTTTCAGGGCCTTAGGTGGGTGGGTGGGGGGCGGCTTTTGCAGAGAGGGGAGTCAGAGTTTTCTTGGTGCTGCGTGGTTGCTGTTGCCGCTGCTCAGCACTGCTACCGCTATTCATTGGGTACACATGTACCTGCGCACCCACTAACGTCGCTATCTGGGCTGGATGGCTGGGTACTGGGTGCTAGTACCTGGCTGCTACTCCAGTACTGAGGGACGTGCGTGCTGGGCTAGTATCACTGATGCCAGCAGTGATGCCAGCAGTGATGCCAGCCTCAGCTTTACAGATCACGGGGCTCAACGGCCTTGCTTGAACCCTTTCGAAAAAGCATGGGGATTGTGGGTTTGTAATTGGGATTCAGCATCTCGCAGACCAAGTAGCACAATGAGGTCAACCGGGCTGGGCTGCCGCTTGACAGGCACTGTTGTCATCGAGGCTGCAGAGGGCGCAGGATGGCGCAGGATTCGTTCTCGCCGCAGCCAGGTCTGGCCTGGACTGGGCAACGCACAATCTGACAACGTGACCATCCAGATTCTCAGGGCTCTCTCTCTCTCTCTCTCTCTCTCTCTCTCTCTCTCTCTCTCTCTTTCAAGTACTCCCATATCGTCCAGGTCAGGTACTTGCCCCAACGACTGCTGAGAGCGGGGTAGTATCCAGGCCCTGTATCTGCACTGGGCACATGTGTTCGGGCAGCGGAGGTGCTGGCCCCGTGGGCTTCTTGGTATCAACAACCTGTGTTGCAGCTTAGAGGCTGGAGTTCTGGAAGCCCTCACTGTGAGATCATCCCGTAGTTTAGTATGTCCTCTCCTGATCTGCTTGCTGAGCATTGCAGTCCCGAAGCAGGTCACGATATCAAAAACGCCCGATACGATGCCCCGCCAATGTACTGTACCGTACCCTTCCGAAGTTCCAGGGGCCACTTCCCCTAGAGGAATCGGTGGTCCAAGCTCCCACCAAAAGTTGCTAGTCTGTGGGGTTGACATCCATCCATGGCCCCGTGCTTCTGCTTTGTGCATCTGGTCTTCGTCCGCTGTTCCCTCATTGTACCTCGTCCGCTTCATGGCGCCGACAGGATACCTGACCGGTACCTACAGCACGCCGCCGAACCCATGCTGCTGGCTGGAGACGCCACCTGTCCCCGGCAAGCCGCTTCCAGAAAAATGACGTATGCTTGAATCCTTGCGCCCCAACATCTCTGACTTTTTGACAATCGACTTTGTTGGTCATGATGGGACTTCGGGTTTGGAACAATTCAATAACCATCTGAGCAATTCCTTGAGCTTTCACAAGGCACAACAAGACATATTCTTGAACTGCGCAGAGCGCGCTGGACGTGTACATGCAAAGAACACCTACTGCTAGCGTAACGTACTTTGATGGTTGCCTCATCCATGCTGGCAAATAATCGACTCTAATCTGAATCTCGTGCACATCCAGGACTGCTTTTTCCTCTTCATTTCGATATCTGTAGCGCGCTACCCAAATGGCTAGCAAGAGACCATGTGTTGTCACGCTATCACAATCGATTTGCTAACAGCTTCAAGGATCAGTATCAGCAAAAGACGCGAAGCCCAGCCAATACTTTGCGGCAATACTAAGTACATGATCAAAGCTGCATCGCATGTGAAGGCAGTTTTGCATTTGCCATCCCTGCCCGTTTATCCATTTTCTTGGCAAGGGATCTCCCCGTTGCCTGTCAGAAAACATTTCGTCTCTGGTGGATCAGCAATGCCAGATCGACCTGGTGGCTTTTTCTCGAGAAACAGGAGGCACTGACTGCCACTACACACTCCCTCAATCGAAACCTTTGGGAAGCCGTCAAAGCGTGCGCCGTGATTTTGCCGGCAAATGACGTTGCCAGCGTGTTTCGAAAGACAAGCACTCTGCACCATGAGAGGCGCAATTCACATGGTGGCTTCGCCTTGCTTAATGTGCCATTGCGCAGGCGCGGTGTTCTTGATGTTGCGGTTGACGCTCGATGGTGGTCTGCATCCTGTTCTTGACAGTGAATGCTCACAAGTAGACACCAGCTATGGTGATGTACAACATGTGGATTTTTCAGATGTACAAAAAATCTAGACACTATCTGCAGCTGAGTTGGGCGCGTTCGTGCTTGCCATGTTATGATATACATTTTCTTAAGGACATATCCGTTCTAATGTGCTTTTCCATGTTGGGTGGTTGTAGAGTTGTGGAGTGGACAGGCCCGTCTTCACTGTCATTGTGCCCTCTCCTACTTCAAGTTTGGGGTTGTTGGAAGCCATCCTACTTCCTGTCAATCCGAGAGCGCAACCATCCCACCATTTACGCTGTCGAGTCCTCTTGATGTCTCTGTCTCGCTTCGCTTTGACGAGTGCGCGCTCTCAGACCTCATTTGTCGAGGTCCCATCTGTTCCTTCTCAAAGGTGTTGAGGACAGCTATGATCAGCTCCTCTTCTTGCCTTTGCATGCCGTTGCGGTACTCTTGTCCCGGGTCCTTGGCAGCCCAGAGTCTAGGGTTAATAATGACCATGTGCTTCTCTTGGCCTTCTTCGATTGTTGAAAGTGGAGAGTGGCTCAATGCTACCGACTCTGAGGTGTTTTCACCAAGGCCATGCTCTGCAAATGTGAGAGTGTTTTTGGAGGGATTATTGCCTCCTGCGTCGGCCGAGGTCGCTGTGCTGCTTTGCGCTTCGGATAGCGAAGGTTGGTCCTGAGGCCAAACCTTCTGGCCAAATTCCCATCCTTCTGATGCAGATTGATCATCCCATTTGTCCTGTGGTCCGATGGCGGTCCTCTGCGCGGCAGTGTAATGATACGGTGCCACGTCGGCGCGACCCTCAAGGTCAGAGCTTCTTGGGAGGAGCGGCAACGTCTTGACCTTTGCGCTTTGTAGCACGTCCTGAAGCTTCTCTTCTGACTTCCTAGCATTAATGCATCGGAAGTCAAGTAGCACTGACTGGCTGAGCACATCACCTAGCGCAATGCCAGGGCTAAAGTCGCCATAGGCGAGCGGCAGCGCTTTCGTCGCAAGCACACCGAGCTCGCTTAGGGGTACCGAGCCGCTGCCCCACGCCTTTCGAACCATGGCCCTGATGCGAGCCAGAGCCGCCGGACCGCCAGCGAACTCCTGTGCAAGCTTCTCGCCGCCGAGCTCATTGTACGTTGACGACCATGAGTCCTTGGACAGCGGGTCAGGACTACCGCGGAGTAGTAAAGAGACCCTCTCGCGCATGCGCCACGAGGTAATTCTGGCGAGGGAGGCATATCGCCAGAGGACGACGAGGGTTGTGCGCAGGCGAAGTTTCCAGGCCATCTCGAAGAGAACGTGCATGATCTTGTTGTACGGCAGTCGGTGCAAGGACGGTCTCTTCATCTTGCGCACAGCATTGACTGCTACTGGCATCTTGCCATAATTCCTGGCGCGTATCAGGATACTGGTGAAGGTCGATGCGTCAGGCCGGGTAACCATTCTGTCGAGGATGAACCTTTGCGTGTTGGGATATTCTTCGTAGCGTCTGATCAATGCATTGAGCACGCTAAAAGCATCCTCGAACCGGCCGTGGGTGCCAAAGACGTCGATGATCTGGTTGGCTGCCTCGCGTGAGAGCCAGTCTGCGCCGTAGCGGGCCTGCTGCTCGCTGAAGAAGGTAGCGATGTCTTTCTTGCGCGTGACAGCATGTTCAGCGTCCATAACAGCCATCGCCCCAGCCACCTTTTCCAGTGCTCCCGGGAGAGCTAAGAGATTCTTGGAGTGCATGGCCTGCAGGATGTAGGATCTGACCTTGCTCGACTGAACCATGCGCAGAAAAATGAGCCATGTGTCGAGGTTGGGGTGAAGGTCACGATGGTGCATCAGGCCCAATGTCCGCTGGAATTTACGCAAATCCCCTGCCTTGCAGGCTGCCATCAGAAAAATGTTGTATATATCCACGTCAGCCGTGAGACCTCTGCGATCCATGGCCATGAAGATGGACCGAGCTTCGGGTAGATATTTGTCGCCCTTGTTGCACATGTTCTGGAGGGCCAATTTCAGGGCGGAACGCGAGGCCACCTGCATTGAGGGGTTGGCGTGAAAGACTCGTTCGATCCTCTCTACCGTTGCCCGCTCGTGGTCCACTAGCACTTTGCCTGGTGTTGGCTTGTATAACGGACCGTGTAAATGTGGTCGCACGGCGGAATCAACAAGCTGAGTAACGAATTGCTCAACCGTTGCTGTTGTCCATATTGCCGGCACAGGGATACTGGAAATGTGGCGATCGGTCGAGACGTGATGGGGTCGGAACCCTTCCTCTCTAGTTGGTGGCAGCTCGTAGAAGGAACTGAGCAATGCCTGAGGCTTGTTTTGAGGTTTCTTGCCAGATGAAGGAGAGTGAAGTCGTATCATTGTCATGGTGTCGGCCACCCCTCTCAGCTCGTTGATCACCCCATTGATGGCGCGGGCAGTACCCGACAAGAGCAGCGCCGGCTGGTCGCGAGAGACCATGATGACTGCGCCTGTTCGTCTTCGAATCGCACCGATTGTGTAGTCTCCATTCTTTGCTAGAAGGACGTCCATGGCCGCGCGCGGAACATCGACCTTGAGGCCCTCGTTGATCCAGTGCAGCGATTGCATGGGTGTGTTCTGAGCTAATCGGAGGAGAACTTGGCGCCAATCGGTTGAGGCAGTCTGCAGTGCGCTCTGCATCTTTGCGTGTCGAACCTGCGCCGTGACACTCTTATGGTGCTCTCGTAGCCTTTCGCGCGCTGCGATCCGTTGGGAGGCTCTTGTAGGATGCTTGACAAGTACCGAGCCAGCGAATCTGCCCCGCTCTAGATCTGCCTCCAGAGCCATCATATCGTCTGAGAGGTATGCATCTTTGTACGAGGCAATCGGCAACTCGTCCTCCACATAGTCTATATCCTCGAATACGAGCGATTCGGTTGGACTTGAGGACGGAATGGCCTGCGACGTCGTCAGGTCGCTAGCGGATCTGGTTACGCTTCCATCGCCGTCATATTCGTTGTTTGAGGCAGGCTTTGGATGCTCCTGGGTAGATGATGTGGTATTTGGCGCCGGCGAGGTTGAGTAGTGGCAGGAGAAGGGCGCGGGCGGCTGGGCTCGTAATCGCGATGGGAGCAAGAGAGACACCCTGGGAATCGAGGGCCCCAGTCGCAGAGGTCGCACCCTCCATCTTGCAATGATCCCCAGGGACATTTGCTATGAAACGGTCATTCTGTAGCTGCATGTGGTTGCAGTGCGCCAGTCTGGTGTTGAGCAAATGGGCGCTGTCGGGCTTTTCGAATCCAGCAAGGTGGTCAACTGCATCCAAACCAGAATTTTGAGCCCGCGACTTCGGAGCCGCCTAGACCTGAAGCCAAAGATTTGGCGCTGACGTTTTGACGGAGCTTATCGATAAGACATCAAATATCCTTTGACTTGGCGCTGCGTCAAAGCAGGTACGTACCTGCACAACACTCAGGCACTCTCAAGGTGCAGACCTTGGTTGCTTGAACATTTCGATCCCAGACGGATATTCACATGATAGCGTTTTCCTGCGATAGATTGGACGGTGCAATTTGATATAGAATTAGGAGCAAGTAAATTAAAAGGCGGCCAAAGGAATCCTTCCGTGGCATCCAAACAGACGTCTCTGCCAACGTTGTGATCATGGCTTGAATAACCAATTTCCACTACAATTATCGCAATTTCATTCATGGTTCGTTTCCCTTGGCCGGCCCGAAAACGCGACCTCTCAGAAGACGGCCTTGCACAAGAACTTCAATTCTCGGATAGACATGCTGCAGCTGGCTCGTCTGCTAGAGGTCGCACTTGCTGGGGTCAGGCATTGCAGGGCCGCTGTTGTCCACGCCGCTCCAACTTTGGTCCCAGCCTTTGCACTTGTCAGTAGCTGTTTTTGTCTCTCCTTCTCTAACGAGCTTTTTCACGTCGCTCCAGTATTCCAGCGTCTGGACTTCCTCGTCTGCGTGCCGGATTGCCGCCCTCAGATTATTACATCTGCGCTGCAGCCTGCCCGTGTCGCTCCCCTTCATCTCTTCCAGTGCCGATGCGTAGAGCTCATTCAACGTGGTCAACAGTGCCCTCCTGGACGCCTGAAAAATGAAAATGGCCATGATGGCATGCATCTTGTGTTCAAGGTGCACCAGCTCTTCCTCGCCATGCTCCAAGAAGTTTTCGACCGCCTCAATCTTTTCGCGGTCGATCCTGGCGCGACTCAGCACTGCCATGAGTGTTTCAATGTCCTGGATGTCTGGTTTCTCAAGGGCCCAGGACGACAGACTGATGCTGGTCCCACTATGATGACTGCTCGCTTGACTGCCTGACCTGACGGATTCCAGACTGGCACGGACCGTAAAGTAATCGGTATTGAGCATGTGCGGATCGTTGTTCTCGGTCCTCTGGCGAGCTCGTTTCCTGGTCCAGGCCCGACGGCGAACGAACGAGCTGTACCACTTGGGCGGATGCCAGGAAAAGGTCTTTGCAAACATGAAAGAGTATTCCCAGCCATCTTCATCAGCGCCGTCGTCCTTATTTATGTGCCACTCTGGCCATACCCAGACCCAGCTGGGATCCGGAACCTGTGCATTGTTGATGTCGGTAGGGCTAGGCTTATGTGCAACGTTGGTCCACGCAGGAGGATCGAGCTGGCCGAGGGCCTTGGGTGAGAAGAGAGGAATACCACACAGGAAGCCGCCTCGCTGGTTTTCGTACAGGATGTCAATGGCGGTCTCGGGCAAGCTGTCACCGCTCAGTTGATTGGTAACGGCAAGATGCCCGGTCTCGGTGTATGGTGTGGGCTCTACTTGCAATCAGACAGGTCTGCATCGGATAACAATTCAAAGCAGTTGGTCAATATTCACCATTAATTTCAACCCTGGGTATCACAGCACCTGCTTTGGTGCTGAGGCGCAGGGAGGACTTTTTCGACAAGCGCTTGGACTTTGTAGATCTGTCTGGAACACCAACACTGTTGGTCCTATTACGTGCGTTTTCGTCCCCGGGAGAGCTAGACTGGGCCTGCCCCAAGGCTGCCGAGGGTCCTGGCTGGGCGTCCGGAGTCGTTTCCGGAGCGGTTGTGTTCGGAGACAAGGTTTCGCCCGCGGTAGTCTCGAGGGTTTCTGAGGTGGTGAGAGCATTGTCGGTTCGCTGTGGGGCCAGCGCAGCAGTGGACGTAGACGGCTGTGGCTCGGCGGGGAGGACCTCGGCTGCATGGTCGACGAGGTTTATCTCATGATCGTAGTCGCTGTCCTTGAGGGCCGGGGCTCTGCGTGAGCTTCGTGCTGTGGAATGCTTCCGCATCGCAAGGTCGGCACCTTGGACATGGTAGCGGAAACAAGAGGGAGAGAAGACAGAAGAGGCGGCAACGAGGGCCTGGGAACAGTCTCAAGGTCTACTACTACAGCACTCGTGGGCCAAAAGTTAGCCTCACGCTGTATTGATGCGGTGATTGGGCGCCACACCGGCGGAAAGCAATCAAAGAAGCGACGCAAGCGCACCGCTTACTGTAGTACATACCACAGCTGCACAGGCAGACAGGCTACCAGCCCATGTTCTTGATCGTCGCGGCACGTGGAAAGGAGCCGAGGATGGATACTTGGTGGCCCGAGTACTGCACGTATCAAGGATCAAGTTCACAGCGAGATGGGAAAGGTCTAGAAGCGCATGGATAAGCAGAGCAGGATCGAGTATTGATCCACCAGGCTTGACGAGGCCCACGGCCAGACGGATCGAGCGAGTACCGCTAGCTCTGAGGAGTCCAAGAATGGGTTCTGCTTTGGCAGTGGCTGATGATGTAATGAAGCCAAGAGGCGGCAGGATCCTGTAGGAAACCGGCCGGTCGCTAACCCCAACGCCTGGAACCAGTGCAGCCGCCTGGAACTTGTTAGGCAATCGGTACTTGGTCGCAACCAGCCATCACTTTTACACCAACAAGCAATACTGTCTGCCATAGGCCTTGCCAATTTGTTTCTTGTGCAATTGCATTACTTGATGATACTGTAGTACCAGACTGCTAGCAATATGAGTACACAGCCTGACAGCATAGTAAGTTGTGAGTGCAGTAAGTACCGCGTAATAAAGTGGTCACAGGGAAGAGAGCTCTTGACACTTACATCAGAGGCGACACGGATCCACCGTTCAGTGGATGCATCAGCACTGGAGAGCCCCACCAGCACCTTGCAGCTGCAGCACTACACTACCCGTACCCGCATATGCCTCTTGATGTTCTGCCTTCTGACAGGGCATTACGTCACTAACACAACCGCACATAGCACCTACACAGCGCTAACCGGGCCAGCAAGCGTAGCAAGCCTTACCAAGCGTGCGTCTGTTTTGCAAGCTACCGCGCATCATCGAGCCAGAAAACAAGGGAGCAAGTGATGCATCCCCTCTCGGCGGCAGCTATATTACAGGAGCTCCAGCCAATGTCATCACTCGCCCTGCCCGTGTCACGATTCCCAGCTTCAACTTCAACTTCACCCCATCCATACCCACGCTGCTCTCAACTGCACCTCGCTTGCGCAACACTGTCCGTCTCTACAACTTCACAGTAAACCCACATCCTACAACAATGTCTCGCTCTCGCGCACCTCTCGCCATTGGCGCCGTTGCTGTTGGCGGCCTCGGCTACTACCTGTACGGAGCTGGCGGCAACGCCAAGGTTGCTCAGAAGGACTTCGAAGGTAGGTCCCATTACGAATCAATTCTCTTCTTCTGCCAAACTGTACATGCTGACACCCTCTGGCACCGCAGCCGATGCCCACAAGGCTTCCGCTAAGATCAAGGGAGAGCTGCCCGGCCGTGGCTCGCAGGCCGAGAAGGAGGCCGAGGCTCTGGGCCAGCGTGCTGGTGCCAAGATCGACTCTGCTGTAAGTCTACATAACAGCCCCATTCTTATCGAAAGAAAAAGGCCACCAAAAACTAATATCATTCTTCTTCCACCCAGGTTTCCAAGTCGCAAGCCGAGCTGGCCAAGGCACAAGCCAACGCTGAGGTCTACGCAAAGAACGCCGAGGCATACGCCAAGGAGGCAAAGGATGCCACTCTCAAGAAGGTCGACCAGTTTGACAAGAAGGTTGAAGAGAGCGCTGCCAAGGCCAAGTCGGGAGTTTCGAGCTGGTTTGGCGGCAAGTAGAGCCCGAACCTCTGCCAGACTGCTCCTTATAACGTGTTATGATTATACTCAAGGCGTTCTCGATGCAATTTCCTCTCTTTTTTTGGGGGCAAAGGTAGTTGGGTTTCTAGGTTCAAATAGGACGAGGAGAATGTCCACCATTGTAGTGTCTGTAATAAGGTCTAATAGCATAAGGCGATTACCACACCCTTCCTCATGTGCATGGTTCCAAACTGTAGCTCCAGTGATGACATTGAGCCTTGATTGCGCCACAATTCACGGAATATTTTGGCATTGCAGGTATCTATGGCCGTCTAATTCGGCAACGACGCTGCTACATGTTTGAGATTTTCTTCCACAGTACACTTCCACCGCGACGGATCTTTCGCAACGGGTTGCCAGAATTCGCCGTGGCGGGGATCGTTCGAGACGCACTTGGAGATGACCTCTTCGCGTTTCTCCTCGGTACCGTGTTGCAACAAGAATTTGTAGTACCACGCCCAAGAGTCACCAACGTCTCCATCCAGCACAATAGCCTTTTCGAACCAACTCTGCGCCCGGTCAAGCTTCCTCTCCCCCCAAAAGATGCGAGCCACTGCTACGAAAAGGCTGGGGTCGTTCTCGACCTCCTTAATAGCTTGCAATGCCAATGGTTTGCGTTGTGTGCGCGCCTCAAGATACCAGATGCGCTCGCTCCATAGCAGCCCGCTCTTGGGCATTTCCTTGAGCGCTGACGCCATTAGATTCTTTGCTTGCGCCATGTTGCCGGCTCGTCTTTCAACACGAATAAGCTCACACCACAGCTCGGGCGACTTGGGAACGGCAGTGCGTGCACGGTCGAGCACACTACGTGCCTTGACTGTTGCACCAACTTTCTCCTCTAGCCGCGAGTAAAGAATCCACAGAGGTATGCTCTTGGAGCATGCTTTGACGCCAATGCTGTAGGCCTGACGGGCTTGCGGAATCTCCTGTTTGTCTTCATAAACCTGACCCTTGAGCATGTGCAGCTTGGGCGAGGCGGGAAAAAGCTGCAGGGCATCTCCAACGAGCTCCAACGCAGCGTCGTTGTTGCACTGTTGCCGCTCAAATACAACACTCCGCATGAAGACGCGGTCTGTTGGAGCTTGCTGTCTGGCTGTTTTGAGGAGTTCCCGCGCCTGGTCGTGGAAGCCGTGGTCTGCTTCGAGCTTGACGGCAGCCAGCCAGATCTCCTCGTTGTTGGGATTCTGCTGGAAAGCCTCGCCAAGAACCTTTCGTGCCTCGTCCAGTTCGCCAGCCAGGAGCTTCTCCTTGGCGCGCATCAGCCACAACGTTTCCGAGTGTGGACAAGCCTCGGTGGCTTTCTTGAGGACGTTCCACAGTGCATCCTTGGTACCGTGATTTCGCTCCAAGTCCACTGCTGCGAGCCACACCGTCTTGCTCGTCGGAAAGACTCGCAGAGCATAGGCATAGATGGCACGCGCCGTCTCGTACCTGCCACGTGCAATACTCATCTTGGCATCCTCCATCCAGGTGTCCTTGCGATCGTCGTCCTCATCCAAGCCCCATCCGAGTGTTTCTTGTATGATGTTTGCGCAAGTAACGACCGCGCCTTCTTGCTCACACTTTTCTGCTTCCGTGATCCATTCCTCGCGCTTCGGCATGGCAGATTCCTTGGCCAGGGCAAGAACAGCACGCTTCATCATGTTGATCTTCGTCTGGCCCATTTGCTCCACGAGGCGGGCTCCAGCAATCCAGATCTCATGGCTCTGCGGGTTCGCTCGTTGTGCCTTTGTTATGATCTTTTGCGCGTTTGCCGGCGTCTCGAGATGTGCCAGGGCAAGCCAAAGCTCGACACTGTTGGGGATTTCCTCCACAGCCTTGGCCAACAGCAGACGAGCATCTGCCGGGTCTTCTTCAAGATTGACAGCCTCCTTCCACAGCATCTCGCTCTTGGGTATGTAAAGCAACGCTTGCCGAATAACCTTCTTTTTCGAGCGTGGATCCGTTTCGAGCTTCATCGCCTCAACCCATAGCCGTACTGACTTGTTGTTCGCCTTGATCGCTTCGGCCGCAATGACCTTGGCGTTGCGGTTTTCGTTGATCCGGATGTTTTCGAGCCACAAATCCTCCGACTTGGGGTTCTTTGCACAGCCCTTAGCGATGAGATTGCGCGCAGCCACGACCTTGCCAGCCAGCTCTTCGACTCGAGCAGCCGCAATCCAAGCCGGGGGGTGCAGCGGATTGGACTCGTACGCTGACTTGAGCAATTTGCGCGCGAAGTCTACGTCTCCCACGCTGACTTCAGGTACCTCGCCCGCTCTCGCCATGGATGTGAGGTATCCCTTGGGATCAACGCTTGTCGAAGTGCCGACGGATGTAGTGGTGCCACTGCTCTGCGACGCCTGATCCAGTCTTGCTTCAAGCACCTTCTTTTGCGCCGCACCAATCTTAGCAAAGTTCGTCATGGATCCATCCTTGGCATCAGCGCCTGCGTCGTCATTGACTGTGGTGCCCATCTCGCCTGCATCGCGCGCAGCGGCGAGGACCGAGTCGGGTACTGCGTAGAAGCGCTGGCGGCGGGCTTCTCGTTCTCGCTTCGTCTTGCCCGTCATATCCTTGACGTCGGGCAGGTTGGCCCATTCTTCGTCGGTGACAGACCCAAGGGCGCGCTTCAGGTCGGCAAACTGCTGTTGAATTTTGGGGTTCTTAAGCTCGTATTCGGCTGTTTCTTCGCGCTCGCGGGCTTCCCTGTAAATGGAGATGGCTATGTCGGTATTCTGCTCATTTAATCATCACAAACGATGAACTCATGTCGCTTTGGCATACGAGAAAACCCCCGAAGCAGCACCGACGATGGTAAGGCAGCTGGAATCAGACATGAAGAAAATTCTGGTGCACTGGGTGTGTGTGTGTGTGTGTGTGTGTGTGTGTGTGTGTGTGTGTGTGTGTGACTGACCTCTGTTTATGGCGGCGCTTAGCCATCTTTTCGTCTACCTCTTTCCAAATGCGATCTGCCTCCTCGTCATCCTTCTCGTATATGCCGCCTGCGAACAGGCCGACCTCGTTATCGGGGTCCTGGTAGCGTCCATCGTCCTCGTTTTCGCCGCCGCCGTCGTCCTTGGCTTCAGTCAGGCCAAGCTGCTCGGATCGCTTCTTGATGGCAGACGAGATCTGCTCTTCGCTGGGCCCGTCGCGCGCAGGTCCCAGATCGGATCGCGTCGTGAAGCCAACGGCACCACGTCCAATGCCTGCGACGTAGTTTTCGGGGGCTGGCTGGCTCAGGAAGTCGCGTCGGCTGGCCATCGTTCTTTTGTGGAGGGGAGTTTGTTGTTGCTCAGGTCTCGCTCCGTTTCAGGGCCCCAAGCCGTTGCCCATGATCAGGACGGGGGTCCAGGCCCTGGAGTGACGTGCTGATTCGACCACTGAAGGGCCCTGTAGCCCGTTGCTTACGTACTCTCCATAACGCCAGTACTTGCAGGCTAGAGCCTCTGCAAATCGACAGACAGCTCACCAGCGAAAACAGCCACTTGAGTATATTCAAAATGCCGCCTTGCCTGCAAGACTCGGAAAACCGAGGGCGGGCACATAGCATGTTGTGGTAGAACTTGAATTTAAAATTACGATTTGTGTATACCCATTCTTATATGTATATATATTGCTTAATCGCTTGGCGGCATCACAGCCGCTCTGCTCCATTATATCGAGCGAGTCGAGACGGACCAGTTGTGTCTCTACACCAGTCAATGCTGCTTGGTTCAAATCAGACCTCTGTAAGCTACCCTTGAGTTGATGCTTTGAGCGCGCCTGTCACTCGTCTCGCTTCGGAAGACATAGCCTCGTCTTTCTCGCATCGTTATCGTACATTCGTCTGCTCTTCTCATAATTCCAATAATCGTTTAACATGTCTCCTACGTAGCCAGGCAAAATTAGTCAGTCAGAACCCTGACAGCTTGAAGCATAAGTCCAAATATCAAGCCTCTTGCCACCTCTTCAATTTGCAGACAGTCAAAGATGCGTCCAAGAGCCTCGTTGGTGGCGCCTTGACCCATGACCCCAGACAGCGCGACAGGAACACCGCACTGTATCAGCAAGCTGCGGGCCTTTTCGCGGAGCTTCTCTTTCTCTTCCATGGTCAGCTCTGAAGGCCAAGCTTTGCGTTCCTCCTCAGTGGGCAGCGTGTTTTCTCGCAACTTGCGCAGGTGGGCCGCAATACCGGCGTCAGAGGAGTTGGCCTCAATCAGAGACTCTTGGAGCATCTTTTGGATTGACAGGAGCGAAGGGTTGCCGGGCCGAAGCAGGAAGGATTTGGCTGCTGCCAGTAAGGTGCGACGAAAGTTCCATGCTGACGAGAGGGTATAGAGCTCGTTGATCATGGCGAAGACGAGTTCTACAGCAACGCGAGTCTCTTGTTCGGAGATTTGTGCGTATTGCTTCTTGCGCTTGGCGGTGGGGAATGCCGCATCGTTGGCCGACTTGGTTTGCGCTCCATTCTCGACTGCTGCTGTGCGCTGCGCCAGATTCTCCGAAGACCGAGTCATCTCAGGGCTTCCGGGCATGCCCCAGTCGTCCGGCATGGAGTCAGGTGGCGGCGGCAATTTGAGTGCTTCGAGACTCAATGTTGACGGAGACCGTAGAGGAGAGCGAAGGGCTGCCAAGCTGGACGCCCGGCTGTTGGCTCTGCTGCCCCGAGGGCTCGGTATGGGCCGCTCCCATTGTTCTGCTCTTTCCGTGTCCAAATCGCCAGGTATCTGAAGACTTGACCGCCGGTCCATCGGAGGCGTCTTTCCAGGCTGTACCGAGATGACAGACGACCGCTGACTGTCCATGCTATCACGCGTCTTTCGTGGACCGTTGAAGGAAGGTGTGCTGTCTATGCTTGGTGGCACCGGAGTAGACAAACGCTTCGGTGTGCCGTTTGTGTCGGACAGCGAGCTTGCCGTCGTCTTCCTGGTTAAACCCATATTTCCAAACACGCCAGTAATAACCTTGCCTCCTTCAGCAACACCCTTGGGCGCACTGGCCAAAACACCAAAAACGTTCTTGCCAAAGCTCTCAACGGCTTGGAAGCCAGACTTGGACTGCTGACGGTTGTGCCCTTGGTCCTTATCGAGAAAGCGCTTCATGCCTTCGCTCTCGGCAAGTGCCTTGTACCAACACGCGTCGCGAACATAGCGTTCCAACTCACCTCGCAGCGACTCGCGCGTGTGAATCTTGAAGTTTGGCAGCTCGCTGTGTTGCTCCGTGAATGCAGTGATGCCCGAGACTGTTGCTATTCTGCGAATCACCTCGTGCAGCTTTTCGAAATCGGTGTATTGCCTTGGAATCATCCACCCAGAATAGTACGATGAGCTTGGTTCGATTTGGATGAGGTAGTCCCAAGAAGGCTTGGAGCGGATACGGCTCTTTTCGTTGATGCCATCATCGTATATCGTTATCTTTGCATTGTGCAGAGTCAGTGGCACAGGCTTCTTTTGGTCTCCGTCGCTGCCGTCTGAGTCATCCTGTGCAGGAGGCACTAGCTGTTCAAAATTCGTGAACGAGGTTTGATGACTATGCCGAGATGTGCTGTTTGGTGCGGGGGACTGGGTGGCTTGCGACGGTGAAGAGGCAATGAGAGGCTCAGTCGTTGATGGTTCCTCGCTCCAAGGATTGTCCGTGAGAGGTGGAGCTCCAGCGGAAGCTGTGGCGCTCGTAGACAGCGATTCCACCTCTAACTTTGTTCCAGCAGCATGGGCTTCAGTCCTGGCTGGAAGATCCGCTGGTGTCTGTGGAGAGTCCAGCTCCACAGACGACTTCGTCGCTTTTGAATCACTTGAATTCCTCTTCCGCTCTTCAAGAATCATCTGGTTCATGCGCTTCATCTCCTCCATGGCGTTCTCCATCTCTTCGTCTGCTTTGCTCAGCTTTTTTTTGTGGGCTTGACCAGAGTCTCGGCGTCTTGCTCTGTCGACTTCCGAGGATGTGCGTGTGGCCTTGGCTAATCCAATGTTGCCGACGTTTCCATCGATATCCGCAAAGACTGGACCATTGGCATCGGGGCCTGTCTGCATTCCAACATCGATTGCTTGGTTGAAGTCAGGCTCACCAGCCTCCAGGAGGTATACAATCCAGCCATTGATCCACTCAGCTTTGGAGCACGATTGCAGTGACATTTCAAGTATGACACCGGCCAGAATCTCGCGCAGAAAAGTCCGCGCTGGGTCACAGTCGTAGGTCTGGCGATCCAGAAAACCGAGCAAATCCTCAGCAACGGATCTGAATTTGGACGACTGGTGTCTCTGGCTGAGAAGATGTGATAGCTTGGAGTCGGGATTCGAGGAAAGGTAGTCGTACACGGCATCAATTGCCGTCATCTTTGAGTCAGGAGGTAGAACAGAAAAGGCGGATGACAGCTCCGAGAAGAACACAATGACCATGGAGGACGAATTGGTGAGGAAGTCCAGGAAGCTGTCTGCCGGCCTCTTTCTGCCCAGGTGATTCGCTATAGAAACGAGGAACGAGGAGAGCACTTTTCTGCAGGATAGAGGGAATGATCGATCGGAAGGCAGGATCGGGCCGTACCACCACTTGACATAGTCCCTGACGACTGCGTCCACGAAGCCATTGAGAGCCTCTCTCGTCTCGGGCTGGAAGTCGGCGAAGCTATGCGCCAAGAAGTCTTCTCCGTCCTCATTTGTAGCATCCTTATTTTCATCAATACGTTCCGTGGCACTCCTCTGTCCCAAAAGTCTCGTAGCAAGATCGAGCCCGGTCTCGCCATATACTGCCTTCTTGAAGTCTGGATTGGAAGCCTCCCAGTGTATGTAAGCGGCGATGCCTCCAAATGCGCCGATTACAAGCAAGCCCAACTGGCCAAGGATGAGGTAGGTGCTCGCGGAGAGGCCAACAGCGACGGCAGCAAGGGTGTTGGGGGTCGCGGTGGACAAGAACTGGAACAACTTGGTGGTCACATCGTCATTGGCGCTCGGAGGCTGGGATTGCGCCGTGGTGTTGACATGCGCAGGCACCGAGCTCACGGGACTTTCAATCGAGGATGGCTGCTGCGATAGCCCCCCATCGCTAGTCGGTGGTAGGAGGGGGCTGGAAGGGGAGGAGGACGAGGAGTGGTTCGCTATGTCGAGGTCGGCGGAAGAAGCCATGATGTCGGCGGCGGGAGAGGTTGGATGCGTCGCATCTTGAGCGGTCATGACCAGTTGCGCGTGGAGCAAAACAAGGCTTATTGATAACGATTCGATTGTGGCGACAGGCCTCGACTCTCAGTGTCTGCACTCGAAACTGGATCGAGGCATTTCGTGTTGGCAAGCTCGTGTCAAGGGCGGCCGGCTGAATCGAGCAGGCGATCGGCGCTTGACAAAATGAGGTCAGCCTGTACTGGAATGCTGCGCACGCGAAGCAAGGAGCACGTCAGGATATTTCAAGTACACGGCAGTATCGGACAGATGGCGATCGGCAAAAGCAGCGAACGGCCTTGGACGATGAGGTTGGAATTGGGTCTTTTGCATGCGCTGGAGATGAAGATGATCGATTCGTGACAGGTTGGACTGTTTCGAGATGCTCGTACCATTCTATTTCGGGAAGCCTTGGCAGCTGGTAACCCGTGGGACCCCCAGTGGAGGTTCAGGGCGCTTCTGAGCACTCCAGGGGCACTTGCATTTCCCTCGCCCTCATTAGGGAGGGGGCTGCATGATGCGCTACTACCCTAACCCTGGGACATGGCACTTTTGAGTGCTGGATAGTAATCGCGTGCTCACACCTTGCCCAAGAAGTGGGATACATCCCCAAGGTTACTATTGATGACCAACGCGCGGAAGAGCTCAACAGAGACTCGTTACTCTTCCATGGTTGCAGTATGTACCATCGCTTTGGCATCTCAGCCATTCGTCCTCTGCCTCTCAAAATAAAGGACCTCACAGTCATTACATCATTCCTCACCACGTTGCGCCAGCCGACTACAAACACGATGGGCAAGCGGCGTAGCAGCTTTGTCGCCAGCGATGAATCCGACGACAACCGTCCCGCCAAAGTCGCGAAGAAGGCCAACAGCAAGGCCCCAACGTCGAAGAGTGGTGCTGGCATCGATGCCGAGGGCAATGCTTTCTGGGAGGTAAACGAAGCCGTCTTTTTGAGAAGAGATTGGCCATCTGCTAATAGAGGGCTCTTAGATCTCAAACAAACGTCGAGTGGTTGTCCAGAAATTCAAAGGCAATACGTTTGTCAACCTGCGCGAGTACTACGAAGACAGCTCGGGCGAAATGAAGCCAGGCAAAAAGGTGGGTCTCATCGATTGCATAGCCCAAGATCCTGGAGAAGCATGTCAATTCTCGACCGCGTTTCTGGAGATATACTCACAACAGCTCAGGGACTTATGATGTCCATCGAACAATACCAGTCATTTGTCGGCCTCATCCCATCCATCAACGCAGCGCTACGAAACGAGGGCGTTGCTTTTGAAGACAACGAAGACGACGGAGTTCAAGACCCTACCTCAAAGACTACGAAGAAGGTCGTTGACGCCAAGACAGCATCGACCAAGGCAAACATTGATGCGACAAGCGACGAAGACGACGGATAGAATGCTGGCGTGTGCATCTCTGCGAGCTTCTGACGCTTTTATCATCTTGACGACATGGATGCTGTTTTATTAAAACCCGTCATGTATTCGTTTGCAAGGGCGCATTAATCCTCCAATTTGCATGGATGCCTCAACTGGCCGAAATTGAGACGAAGATTATTTGACCGGCCAGTAAATGTCTAGGCCTTCAATTCCCAACACATATGTTGGCTGTTCTCATACGCCTTATAGCATCAGACTCCTTGGTCAGCTGTTGTGGGCTTCTACAGATGGCTATGGGTGAGAATGCTTTCTAGATAACCGAGATAGCTTCTGGAGGCGCTTTGCGCAGGCACTAAGTCTCAGCGATAGAAATGCACTCTTCTTAGAAGGTCATTGCTCTGACCTTGCTACGAAGTGCTAGCAAGTAAACGGTCAAGTATCATGCTTGTTGGCCAATACCAGCATTGACAGAGGATATATCATGCTGCCCGTTCAAAGTACTCCCAAGGTCCCTGGGCTAATAGGAGGGCAGTTCATAGCCCCGAGATCGTCCAGGAGAACAGTTACCTGTTTCGGCAACTTAAGCCGGATACTAACCTTGATGGTGTTGCATCCGCAACATGTGGTCGTCTTGGCTTTTTTTGAGAGTTGCCTTTCCCACTTTGAAATTGGGGGAAACCAAGGTTTTGTAGGGTCACAAGGTCATTTCAGGCATTCCACAGCACTCGGTTCAGATGCCGAATTTCATTGTTATTATGGGTATCTCTGATCCTTCCGACTTGGCAGGAATTTCGCAATGCATAGACGAGAACTTGTTTAGATGATTAATGCGTACTTGGGCTCACTGTGGTCGGCGAATCCGAGCAAAACCACGCCGCAACCACATCTAGATATGGCATACCTAGTCCTGAAGTTCTCATAGATTTGAAAGCGACCGTGCCCGATGGAGCAGCAGCCACCAACACCAGCTTGTATGTCTGAATCAATTCCAGTATTGTCTACTTTTCTCGCAACATTACTTCCGCCTTCAGAGCCGAACGGAAGTAGACAGAATTGCAGCTGTTATAGCAACAAGCTTTGAGCTGTTCTCCTCTGGGGCATGCTTTGATGGCAGATTTCTGTATTCAGCGTTGTGACTTTCTTCAAAACTTGCGAGTATCTTCACTATGAGCTGGATAAGTTCAGCGTAGACATGTGAGCAAAAACGTCTTGCAAGAGCATCCCTGACGCCGCCAAACCCAAGAAGCATCACATATTTCGAGCTGTTCTTTGACTGGCGAGGCTCAATAATGTGTCCGCTCACTCGCCTGCCGTGATGGCCATTTCCCGGTCGTTCTTCTCGGCGGCGCTGTGGTCTTTAATAATGACACCGTTGACGATGTGAGCTTCGGTACGAGGTCCTGTGTAGTACTTGTTGCCAGCGATGAACCAGTACGACAGCGAAACAACAAAAACAAAGAACATGATGACGATCGCGTAGTTCATCTAGGGTGGATTAGCGCAGAATCTTGCATTTGAACGGGGCTCCAGACAGAACATACGTTGTCGGCCGCCACTGGCATAACAGTGGGGAAGAAGAAGATGACAGAAACAAAGGCAGTCCAAGCACAAGCCCAGACATTGACAAAGAAGCTTGCCGGGCCAAGCGACCATGGGCCGGGCTGGAAGCGGTTGAAAAAGAGCTTGCAGAGGATAGGGATGCAGTAGGACCAATCAAGGGCAATGGCGCAGAGGTTGAAGATGGCTGAGATGGTGATGTAGCTGCCGAGCCCAATGAGGTTGATGAGGATGCAGATGAGCGTATAGAGCCAGACGGCCAGGACGGGCGTGTCAGTCTTCTTCCAGATCTTGTACCAGATGCGGCTGCCGGGCAGCATTTCGTCGCGCGAAAAGGCCCAGATGGTCCGGGACCCAGACTGCAGCGCCGTGATGCACACAAAATTCATGACGATGAAGGCCATGACAGCAAAGAAAATGGCAGGGCCAGGGCCCATGACGTTGTAGTAAATCTGGACGACAGGCTGCTCAATAACGCTGGCCAGAATGTTCCGAGACGGATCGTCCGAGGACAGGTCAAGCGGGCCCATGCAAAACGCAAGCACAATGTTGAAGAGGAAGCCGACGACGTAGGTGAAGCCCAGGGCCGATGAGATGGCCGTGGGCACGGTGATGGCAGGGTTCTTGGTCTCTTCTGCAATGTGCGCTGCTGCATCGTAATCTGTCATGGTCCAGGCCACGGACAGGAAACCAAACAAAAAGCTGAAGCCAGGCGGTGTCCAGCCCGAGTCGGGTTGCACATCGGTGAAGACGAACTGTGCCGAGTTCTTTTCTTTTTGCATTACGAGCAGCGTGATGCAACAAGCAACGAGGACAGCAATGTGGATGATGGCATAGGACCGGGCAATCTTGGCGAGCCACGCTGTGTTTAAGCAGTTGACAATGGCGTGTATGACTGACAACGCGGCCATGACACCGATGATGTGACCCTGCGTGGGCGAGTAGGCAAAATCAGAACCGATAGACACGGCCGCGAGTAGCATTTGCGCCGCGCCATAGGAAGACGAAGCGCTACCACAAATTTGGCCGATCAAGTTCAGCCAACCTACAAGTATATGGGTTGATTGGTTAGCAACAAAGGAGTAGGGCGGTTCCCATGTTTGCGTGGCTCCTTGCGCACAGCGAATATTAAAAGCATGATATGTGTCCGGGCGAAGGAGTAGGGACCGGGCAGTGGAAGAGGTTGAGACAAAGACGTGGAAGATCAGTCGACTCTCGTACAAACGACATTCCAGGCCAAATCGGCAGCAGAGAAGGGTGTGGCTCGAGTCCGGCACGGTCCAGGGAATGAAAAAGGTTCCGGCAAAGGAGCGTTTACATACCATCAATCCAGGCAATGATGGGGATATACTTCTCCGGGGCGAGGTACTTGATTGTGAAATACATGGCACCTTCACAGCACGTCAGAGAGCCATTCGCATCGTCACCGCAACCGCAATCACTGTCGAGAGAGCGCACCAGAAGTAGGATAAGCCGAGGCAACTTCGGAAATGGATAGAGCAAGGCACATGGCCCCGATGCCAGCAATGAGCCAACACCACACGGCGGCGGGAGCGCCTCCAGCCGCGAGGGGATAAGAGTAAGTCGTCATCACGGTACCGTACAAACCAGAGATACTGAGAGCGAAGCTGAAGGCAGACCACAAGCCAAACTCTCTCTTGAAGACCTATTCGCAGCACAAGGACCCCAAGCTGAACGTTAGAAAAGGACTGCCGAGACCGAGGAATAACACAGGAAGCTAGCCTGGCCGCTATCGTGCAGGTTGGGAAGCCAACAAGAAACACAATGAGGGCAAAAGGACAATAACGTACAGGTTTGTAGCCCATGGCAGCCAGAGCCATGTCAGCTTCGTCGGCGCTCACATCACTGCTGTTGAGACCCCGTGGGTCGGTCTTGGGCTCGACAGAGTCCTTTTCCGGGCTGTTAGCCATGGTGAGGACACAATATGATGGCGCCCTAGAACGACGAAGCGCTGCGATGATCAGAAAAGTGCAGACTCAAGCCCAAAGAGGTACTTGCAAGAGGAGGAGGAGACAGCAGGCGTGAAGGTGAGAGGCGTGGGTGTAAGACGGCAGACTGCAGAACCGAGGGCCAACCCGGTATTTAAACCCAGGACTGCTGGGAGCGTAAGACGCGCCGTGGAAGTACGTGGGATAGGGTCCTTATCCCGGGACAAGTGGACCTCCGAGACCGTTGTGGATACGCCGAGATATGGAGGAGGCCCTGGAGGCAGCGGCATGGGCTACGGAGAAGCCAAGGCAGCGTAGTGGTGCGGCATCCTTGCGAGAGGCGTTGTGGTCTCCAACGAGAGGGGGACGAGTGGGTGAGTGGGTTGCAAAGCTGCAGCTCAAGCGTCCAGGCGGCCCTGTCTCTTCCTTTCACCTTCTCTTGCCTTTAACTTTTTTGGCTTGGGCACGCCACTGTACTACGGGGAGTGAGAAAGTCTTGCACTACTGTGCCACTGCATTGGGGCCCTGCCAGTCTGGTCAGCGAGGCTCTGATTTGTTTCTTGCAGGTCGACGGCCACAGCTGTGCGCTTGCAGAACAAGATAGGTTTGGAAAGCAAGACTACTTAGCCCGAACACAGCAGTCTTCTTCCGGTGGGCTGAGTGTTCAGATGCCTGCTGATGCATTCGCCGGATCTAGCAATGTCTTGCTGGCGCTGGAGGACTCGTCGGAAACCAGAAGGCGAGCACCGTTTGCTTGACGCCGCGAGCCACGCTGGGCTTCGAAATGGAAAACGCCGTTGCAGGGTGGATGCTGGATCCAGCGGTCCCTTTGTAATTTGAGCGAATGCTGAGGTACAGTGGATAGCGTCGTGGACGCAGAACCGTGGAACGGAACATGAATCCCATGGTGGTGGTGGTGGTGGTGGTGGTGGAAATCATGGCAAGCATCCGTCCTGAGAGGCGGATGCAACGAAAACGTTGTGTTCCCAAGGTACGTACCGCGCAGCGCACTGGTACCTGCTGCTCAGATAGCTACATAGTACAGGGTTAGTGGCCCTGGCCAGGGTTCCCCTGCAGGGCTCGCGATACAGCTTACGGCCGCGCAGCTTACAGCGGCCTGCCACTGGCCTGCAAAACTCTTTATCCTTTTGCCGCGCTGTTGCCTCAGCAATGACACCTCGACACCTCGCAAATCCAGCAGACGGTCGTGGTCGTTGGAGCTCTGTGAGGGCTCCATCAAGTGGACAGCCCGAGGGCACAATGTCCCCACCCCCATACGCCCCACCAGATAAGCTGCCGCCTCCGATCCGTCACAGCCCATTTGCGCCCGACAGCACCCCATCGGTCCCCAGATATGTGAGGGGCCAAAAGCCGCAGGCTGCTCTGCGCGCTGGGGTGCACTGTGTTCAGTGAAATGGGAAAGTACTGGTGATCCTGCTCGTGCAAACAAGGCGCGGAAAAGTGAGGACCACGCAGTGAACTTGCACTGGCAGGCTGGCAGGCTGGCAGGATCGATCCAGCCAGGATTCTAACATGAAGAAAAGCTTTTCTAGCTTGCTGCATCTTGCAGCGCGCCTGGCCTGTCCTGGCGAGCCTGGCAGCCCGAGGACTCTGCATGCGTGCACGTGTCCACGGCAGGAGGTACTTCCACTTGCGCTGACTGCTGCGCTTAGTCGCCCTGTCCTGGTTGGTCTGGCGGGACCTGGCAGAACGCCATGGGCAACACAAGCGTGTCGTCACCGAGAGCCTGTGCGAGAGCCTGTAGTTATGTGCCTGCCAGGCCGGTGCCAGAACCTGCGAGCGGGGCCCTGAGGCTACGGAAGACGGCCGTTTTGGGTCGGCACTCGGCTGCGGCCGTCTGTGCACAACGCTGTCTCTTTAATTCGTTGGAACTTTCCGCCTTGGGATTTGTTGCTGCAATAAATATTACAGCAGCTGCTGAGACATGTCCATCAGCGACAGCGTCAACTGATGTGAAAATCCTCATGAAATCCAGGGCTCCTGGGTCCATACTTAGATTTGGATACTTGCATTAGCCAAGACCGCGACTTTGGCGCATCTGCCAGGGCAGCCGCGAGATCCCTGGCCTATCATAGTACCTGCCAGCATCGAGCTTCACCGCCAGCTACCAAGTCACGGGATGCGCATCGGAAACGCTGAGGACGATGGTCCCCTGCCGGTTCATTGAGCCGAGGTTACGGGACATTATCCTTGTTTTAGCACGGAGGCATCTTGCTCATAGCTGATCCAAGATGGCATTCGCGTGCTTTCAGCGCTACCTGCCACAAGAAATCAGCGTTGTTTGTTCAAGTGCTTCCAAGTCCAGGAATCAGGAATGACAGCAGCGGGGCCGGTGTTCGGCTTGTGCATGTATTATTTGCATAATTATACCACTATCTTTGTCACTAAAGCAGCCCAGCAGGCCTCAGCTGTCGCGCGTTTTTACGTGTTTGGCAAGTATCGACAACACGTTCCATGGAGTTAACCCGATCAATTGTATATTTGTGTTCTACTTGCGTAGATGCTGGTTGGCCATCAATTACACGCTATATTGCAACATTGTGCTGCAGTCTGTGGATCCGTTCGAGCACGGATAAAGTGCATGAATTATGTGCAGCATGACCCACTACTGTTGCGCTGTACTGTTGCATACAACAGCTCTCAGGAGCATCAACGCTCAAGTCTTTGTCGAGTCGAAAACAATAGAAACATAGTCGTGCTCCAAGATTGGCCTCCATCTTGGTAACAAGCCGTGGTCCTTTACCACTCAAGCCACTTTAGACTCAATTGGATAGCACCGGAAGAGTCATCACACCCATCTCACGCACAATGAAGCTCGAGGAAGTCCATTGGTCACGCTTGGTATCGGGGTTCTGACGGGACTTCTCCATCGGTAAGGAACTGTAGCGACCGAAGAAAATTAGCGAGTCTGGAAAGAGAACAATCTAGACATCTGAAACCAGGGCAAACTCTCTCGTCTTAAACAATTACTATCTCAGAGCGGGGTCCTTAGACTTCCTCCCGTGATCCTGCTGACGTCTTGTATCTATATATGTATATGTATATATAAAGGTAAGCTGAGCCCGAATCCTTTATACTTTTGATATTGAGTAACCCCTTGCTCTCAAAGCCCCGCTTGCTCCCTGTTTCTCTTTCTGCAAACCCAGGCGAACAGCCATCAGAACCAAATCAGAAGTCTACACATTTGACTGGATCCGTGTATCTCCTGAAAATGCCTTCTGGCTTCCGTCGATTTATAGGGCGTCTGCGGTCGTCGCACGAAAAGCGAGCTGAGCACGACAGCGGAGCCAGCATTTCATTTGATCCCTTCGACCCCATTCACGATGCACCGAGGCAAATCAACTTTCCGGATGTGTCTAACCTCGAGGCGATGATCAAAGAAGTCAAGACAGCCCTGGCTCGGACAGAACACGATATCCAAGCATCTCCGTCGCAGGTATTTCTAAATACTTGCGAAACCTGCATAGAATGTCTCCAATCAGAGTGTTCAGAAGCCATCGGCACACTGGTATGGTTCAATATGGCAAGAAGGTCGCAGCTTGACGAGAATGGGCAAGGACAGTTGTCCTTGTGTTATATCTGCTGGGCAGTCCTGAGCCTCCGTCTTCGCTGGAACAAGTGGTCCACCGGGAAGACCGTCCCATCTGAACAGTATTACACCTCTTCTCAATGGAAGACTATTAAAAACTTGTCTAGCGTGGGCGCATACACCATTTTCACAACCCTGCAGATACCACCTGAGAATCAGCGGCTAGTACAGGAACCGAACAATTTGCGGCGGTCGGTAGATTTGTACTCTCGTCTCGTCTCCGTATCCACTCCCAAATTCGACATCATCTCCAGCTGGCTGCGTGAGTGCGATACTGCGCATCACGGAACCTGTGTCAAGCCTCTCATCAATGTCGGAATGGACAGGGACCTTACTCTCATTGACGTTGACCAATGTTGTCTGGTGAAAGCGCCAGGCACAAGTCGCTATGTCACTTTAAGTTATGTCTGGGGCAAGGACTGGCAACTCTTACACGTCAGTTCCAATCATGATGTTCTGTTTCGGCCTGGAGCGCTAGCAGGTTCAGGGAGCGCTGAATTGGCGGATAGCTCAAATGCTCCTTTGGGCAAGGTTGTTACTGACTCCATGGCCATTACTGCGAGGATTGGGGAGCGTTACTTGTGGATTGATGCTCTTTGTATCAAGCAAGACGAAGGCGAAGCAAAAGCCCTAGAGCTCATGAGGATGGCCAGTATCTATAATTGTGCAGTGGTCTCGATAGTTCCCATTGACGGAGCATCATCACACACCCCAATCCCCGGGCTAGGCTCTGCCAAGCGTGGAGAGACAGCCGACAGTATATTCGATGGACTGTCCATTTCGGTCAAGAAAGATTTGGACCGTATCGTTGTAGGATCCGTGTACAATACAAGAGGTTGGTGCTTTCAAGAGGCTTTCCTCTCACGACGGATGCTCTTCTTCTCCGAGGAACAAGTCTTCTTCCGGTGCCAGGAATCTACAAGGTCAGAGGATTTGTTATCTGGATTGCAGCCCCTTGATGCAGGATACAAGTCAGTTGCATGGAATTTGAGCGCACAGGGAGATGGAAATACTGCCGGCATGTCAACTCTGGAAGGTCTTCAAGAATCCCGACAAGCGTTCACCGAGCTACAGACGCAAGAGGCGCAAAATGACTTTATGCGATCTTATAGTCGTCTCACCGATGAGTACTGGAGCCGGTCTTTGACCGCCAACAACGATGTCATGGATGCTTTCTCTGCCATCTCATCTGCGCTTGAAATCCTACTCAGCACTCGAGTATGGGCCGGTTTACCTGAGAAATTCTTTCATCACTTTCTGCTCTGGGAGGTTCGTATTCGGGGCCAACACGGAGACGACGAATGGACGTATCCCCAGTCATCTCGTTCAGAGATGAAGTCAGCTGGTGGAGAACTCGTTCCAAGCTGGTCGTGGATGGGTTGGCGTTCGTACTGCTCAGAGAAACACAAAGATACGTTCATCAGGTCTGGTGTCTCCTCCTCCATGTTGAGAGCTGCCGCTTCTCTCGGGCCTCAAGCTCTAGTGCCGCTCATCTCAGAATTACAAATTGAGGCGCAAGGCCATGTGCAACCAGTCGAGGTATTTGCTGCCGCTTATACCCAGCACCCAAGCAGCGTATCCTCGCCTTGCCCACACCTCGGTCTCCGGCCGGCTAGCTCCGGAGTGGCAGAACATTCTCAGTTTCCAATTGCTCACAACGTTCTACGATTTTGGGGCCGCGTCTCGAGTTTGACATCGTTAGGAATTCGTTTTAGTCGACGAACTGGATCGGACGCTGCAAAAGAACCCAACGCAAGAGTCGTTCACGATATTTTGGATTCCGAGGGGCGGCGATGTGGACGACTCAACGGTATTGCCATCAACGATAAAATGTGCGCTATCTGTTCTCGCGCGGAGATTGTGATATTGTCTTGCGTTATGTGGAACAAGACAAAACTCACAGAGCACGCGATTCTCGATTCAGATCAGATTTTTCAGTGTCCTCCATATAACATCGCGAACTGGAAGTCCCTCAACTTTATGTTGCTGTGTTGGAATCAAGATTTCAGCTCATGTCAGCGTCTGGGAATCGGCGAGATTCATGTTGATGCGTTCATGAGAGGGAAGCAGGAAGACAAGTACATCCGTTTGGAATAACTTGATCTAGCTTGGTCTTCCCCCAATGGCAAAAGTTGAATCGCAAACATGATTGGTTTCTGTCACAATGCCCATTGACCCTAACCCTGAAGCCTTTATGTAAGCCAAACAAAGGGGTCTTTATATGATACACTACCGAACTCAACCATGTCCAACTTGCCATAGCGAATTAATATCTTCTAGACAAACTTTGCTATCGTCCATTCACCGCTCAACAATAGGCGCTGATACCTCCGCCGGAAGCGAATGTAAGCATGTTCGTATTCGCTAGAGGAGGATTAAAATGGAGCCAAAAATGTGTTTGTATTATCGCAGTAGCCATGTCTCGGAACTGAAATTGTTTTGCTTTCAATAAAGACCAGCATGCTTTTAATAAAAGTCAGCAGGTAAACAACGAAAAGGGCGGTCAGATGTGCAACAAATGTCACCGATAGAGTGAGTATCATCATTCAGAATGAGTATCATTGTGCGGAGTTGCAGAATGCGCGGTTTCGGAAGAAGAAGAAGAAGAAGAAGAAGAAGAAGAAGAAGAAGAAGAAGAACAAGAACACTGACTTCGTTGATTACATTCGTGATAGTAACTGATTTGATGCATTAGGTGGAAGGGTGCAGCCAATTGCGGAGGTTGGTCACTAGAGCCCGGAAAAGTGTGTCGCACATTGAGAGCTGGCAAGCAACTCATACCAATGAGCCAGCAAACCACATTGATAGCAGCGACGACAGCCATTGTATTGAAATAGCGCTTGGATCCGTCAATACAGAACATTCGTCGGTAAAAGACAATAGAGGTTGAATTTGATACAAGCCACAGAAAAGTTTCCCACAATGTCCCGGGACACTTGGAATTCAGAAGGTTGTCAGCAGTATGTTGAACCTATGGAAAGGAATTATGGAACCGTCTCACCAGACCCGATTCTTTGTCTGATGTATGTGTTGGTGTGGTTTAGATAAAGCCAAGCTTCTTTTTCTCAATGACTTTACAATGACTCAGTATTCAAGTAAGCAATACGAACCAACTGCATGGTAGATCTATCAACCAGAGGTGCGTGCTGGCTACACGGAAATAAACAGCACTTTACTGCACCAGCGTATGCAACCCATATTATCAAGGCATTAGCAACATTCCTCAAACTAAGTGCATGATGAGCTTGAGGCTGACCCAAGCAGCTAGAGCGAAGGTGTCATCGATTTCAATCTTGGGCCTCGGCATCTTGTCGTGCAAAGAATAGGTCGCCCAATACGATCGTCGAGAGGCCCAGTAAGATGGCAACCATAGCGAAATTGCCTTTAGACGACGTACTAGACACAATGGGAATATATTCTGCACTCAACGCATTGATTCCTTGGCTTTCTGGCCTCTGCGAGACTTGAAAGAAGAGGACAAATAAAGGTTTTGCTATCAAGACGGCAAGCCAATTGCATGAGATTCAAGTGTTTCTGATGTAACGACTTTGCAGTCCTTGCCGAGTGTTGTTGGAGAAGGGCTTGAAAACCTCACTGAAATAGTGGACCAATCATGCGCATCTCACTCTTGCTTGTGCAGGAGCCCTTGCTCAGGGCAGAATAAGTATCGGATATGCTGAAACGAAGATTTGCGGCTGGAATAGATAAGGGTCATTATTCTACACACAAGTATCCATTTCAGTCAAGGCTATATAGCTTGCGGCAACGGAGAGTCTTTGTGCATAAGGATTGAAGTACTGTATTTAAGAACAAACATCATATTTTACAGCTGTGACAGTCAAGTTCTACATTTAATACAGTAAGAAGAGATGAATTTTGGCTTGCAGGGTAGGTATAGAGGGACGCATATAATCATATAGAATAAATCTTGTATGGGTTGTAGCCAGAGCCTGTTGGCTAACTTTGAATGAGAACGGTGTCATCTAAGCAGCAGGATAGAATTAATACAGCGAGCTTCGGACCACTGCTAGGCCTCGGCTAATAAGCGGCCACTGCTCAATGGCCAGATCCTTAATTGTTGGGCTCCAAGTCTGTTCCAACGTGCATACATAGTACGACACGAGGGATTTTTACCAGTTGAGAATTCAGTGACATTCAGTGTATCGGCCAAAAGAATTTCTTCATTCTTGCTAGGGGCTTGCAACCGGTCAAGAAAAACTGGATTCAGTCGAATTCGACATATGAATTGCGGACGTGTAGCCGGCTTTCCGGTATGCACGTCATGACGGAGGCCCCCGGAGGACGAATGACTACCATCGTCGATTATGAATAGCAGGTTTGCAATAATGCTTGTGTGTGCCACATGAGAGTGGTGATGTTCAATAAATTTGTGTATCAAAACGCCCGGTATGAAGAGAATGTAGAACTGGAATATACAGTAATATTATGTATGCATTGTCTTCCTGACAGCTAGTGTTGACGCTTCAAACCAACCATTCAAGCTGCTTCCACTTGAAGCAATTCTTCCGAAGCTGCAACCTGAATGTTACGTTCTGGATGTTATCATCTAATCCTTGCTGCATTTTCACAATATGCAGTTGGCTTCCATACGAGGGCCTGCCCCCAGAACCGCATAACGTATGTGCTCGCAAGGAGGTCTATACATGGTGAACCTCTGTGTTATCTGTCATACGAATCAAGGCCACAAAGCTTTCTTGATTATTAACCCAAGTCCGTCACCAGGATAAAATCCGTGCTCTATCCTCAATTTCTCATTCAACTTTCATAAACTCCTCTTCATTCTACATGTGCAGATAATCGGAAGCTGAGATATCACAACTCAACACCATTCATACGTATACCCGCAAAGCGCCTGGATCATGCATCTCAGAAATTCGGCATGCGCAGTCCTACTCGCGTTGGTGACTTTGACACAAGCTACGCCTCATCTTGGAACACAAGGTAATCATCCTTCAGCAGAGAGGTTCTGTTTTCTGATATGAAACATAATTAATTCTGAAGCCATAGCAATCTCGCTCAACCATGCCAGAGCCTTCATCTCGCCTCCAGATCTGGCCATTCCAAGGCGGCAGAGGCTGCCATCAGAGACTTTGTCGGTAGACGAGGCTGCTGAGATGGACGCCCGGCAGCTCGAAACCATGAAGCGGCAGAGACTGCCTTCGGAGACTGAAAAACAGGCCGAAGTGGAGGCTCGCGATCTCGAAGTAATCAAGCGGCAGAGACTGCCGTCAGAAACGGATCAAAATGCTGAGGTGAACACTCGACAGCTCCCGAAAATGAAGCGGCAGAGGTTGCCTTCAGAGACCGACGGAATTGCTGAGGTGGATGAAATGGAAAGGTAATGAGAGTGTTTGAAAAACAGAGATCACGTGTCAACCGCGATGCAGGCGGCAGCCCGCAACAACTGAACGGTACTCGTTCGCAGCATATAATTAGACTGAGATGTTTGATAATATGTTAGCAATACAATACTATAGCATGGCACTTCAGGCGCGTTATACATACAGTTCTCGACTTTCATGTAGGAGCGAAGCAATCAGATAGACCTTAGTTTTGGTGAAGGAGTACATCGCTTGCTGGCCTCCATTCCGTTGAGGCCATCCACAAACTCCCAACATAGCTGTCGAACATCGTCTAACATAGTCCCGAGGGAGAACAATAAAAGTTCACAGACAAGGAGCCGGAAAGAAGCATAGTAAGCCGAGCCCTAAATTGACATAATCTTATAACTGGTCGGTGTGTTGCAACAGGAAAGACTAGCGCCAACAGAGCTCAATCAGGGGCCAATCAAGGCAGTCCCCTGGAAGGGTGAGTGTGTAGCCCATTGTACAGTCAACAGGGCCGTAGAATAAGGCCCAACAACTGCACTAGCATGTCACGCCGACCTCTTCTCCTCTGGATCCGAGAGACTTCAGCAACCATTTGGCTCGCACCAGCTCTTTGTTATGTTCCCATCCGTGCATCCGTGCGAAAGCAGCATCATCGCCTTACATCAATATCAGAAATATTTCCCCTAGTATCAGCTCCGTCTCTTTGTGATTCACACAAGTCAGCATTGAACCATGGGGAACGCGAACGATAGCACAAAGCCGACGGTGCTTCGCAAATTCGGAATTAAGTAAGCATCTGTTGGTTCACACTAGCATAGCATCTCAGGAGTCAGGGCAACTGACCAGCAGTCCGTGTTTAGTGAGACTTATCAGCTAGCCATGCATCTCCTGGACCAGTACCGTGGCACTACTCTCTTTTGTCGCCATGCAATTCCATCACGTCTTAGCCTACCAGAGTCGCGGATCCAGCTGGAGGAGACTATCAAGGCTGCCGTCGTGGACATCGTTATGAGACATCCGATGCTGAGTCGTAAGGTCTCCAGATGAGTGCGGATGTAGTCAAAGTTAGCAGCCCCGGCATCACCACGTATGAGCTGAGTATATTCAGCCCCAAGCTCCAGTGATTGCTTCGTCTCCTGCGATGTTGGCCAGAACGTCAGGTACCCGCTAGAATTACTGGCCTCGTAATTGTTGGGGTCCAAGGAACCCACAAAGGAGATATATAAATCCTGAATGGCGGTACTTATACCGTCCGTCTCGCAGAATATGAGACAGGTCAGTACTATGGTAAGTCCCCAAAGTTAGGGTCCCGCTTCCATATGTGGCTTGGTATGACCACGCTGGAACCGTAGCCTGGACTGTTGTCAAAAGGAGCCAGGTAATCAAAACGAATTCCCAGTCGCCCAGAATAGCACAGAGCCGCTTAAACTCTGAGTAGGTGTCGTTGGACACGCCTATGCCGGCGGGGCTATCGGGGTTCTTAGGGTAAGTAGCAACCAGACTTGCGATTTCTTCTCTTGTAGAGTTGTGGAACAAGACATCATGGATGTAAGATACTAAGGCTGCTTCAATGGTCATGTTGGACTGAAACAGAGCAAACACAGTCCCCTAAAAACGAATCAATTTCTCACGACGAAGTATGGGGCATTACGAGGGCTTGCTTAACCAGTTTTCTTGAGTGCCGATGATCATTGAAACTTCCGCGTACTTCTCAGTCGGGGCGAGAAGTCCAGGACTAGCAGTAAAAGTCCGCCCATCTGGTCGACGAGCGTAACTGAAAGCCAGGGAAGTATGACCAAGGTAAGCAGGGACATTGTTGGCTGCATTTGCGAATGTATCGTAGTCAACCCGTCGCAGACAATCCAATTTGGCCGAATCCGCCGCTGACGTGCACCCGGCCGCTTCGACCTCCGTGTCAAAGATCTCCTGAGCCTTAACGCTGTTGACTGGCTGAGTAGCTGTGATACTGCCGCTGTCCATGACGGGCCCCCGGAACAAAGGGTGGCCGTTGTAGGTGTTGTTGCCGTCAAACAGCGCAAGCTACTAGGGCTATAAAGCTATTATTGCCGTCCAAAATTCGCTATACGGTGCTGTTTCGATTATGGAACTGGATGAGAAATGATATTCTTTTATGAATGGCCTTTCGCCATTTGTTTTGATCGGATCTACTAGTGACCTGGATCTAACTCCAAGACTCCATCCAATAACAGTGCATACACTTGTCGTCAATGGAGAGTTTGATGCTTAACACAATTTTGCTCGAACACCGTTCTTCGAGCTCAGACCTCGGCTTCGCTGGATCACGCTCGCAAACGTATCTCATAATAGGCATCTGGAAAGTGGAGGCCTACGCGAAAATGTGTTTTAAAACAGTTGGAGACTTCTTGGTATTGGAAACAGAGTATTAGGAAACCTAAACTTAATTTGTATGTGAAAAACATGTAATGGACAATTATGAAATTGGATGGCTAGGCAGACTTCCGAAACTAGTCGTGATTTATTTCTCGAACTTATCACTTCCCTGGTGAAGTATCGTCTCTTTCTCGGGCAAACGGTATACCATATACATGCGTCATTTATCGAAGCCGTGTACTTTGCACGAAAGCAGGTTTGAATTAGCACTTGTAGTACAGTGGTTCAAATGGTGTCGATTTGTGTGTATGGACGCATTCATTTCACCGGCAATGATATTATAGCTTCTTGAATGAGAAATATGCGAGAAAAGTATTCGAGTAACTCTAAGTAAGTGTGTAGACATAGGATTGAATACAATTTGAGGCTGATTTTCAACCAACCTCGATGGCGGGGAAAAAGGGCAGCGGTTAGTGTGGTGGAAAGGGAAAACAGTAGAGAGAGGCAGGATCGAATTACTAGATATGATAACCACTGAGTGTACATGTTCTCTGTTAAATATGTGACATGTTGTAAAAATTTGGCTGCCTGCATTTGTAATGGGACATATGTTTCCATTTGTAAACATGGCACAAGACTGAAAGTTTGATCCGATTCCCGATTTAATACAAGGACAGGCTTGCAAGATTAGATAAATATAGTCTCGTTTTGCAAGAAAATATCCTCAAGAATTTCAAATTGTATTTTCTTCGTTCATAGAGATGTTACATGAACATTCTTTTGGTCTCAATCGATAGCTAGAAGAGACGGCTTCTTTGATTGTATGATATGAATTTCTGTACTTTGGCCTAAAAGTGATAACTTCAAGTCAAAGTTTGTGTAAGATATGAGAATTTGTGTTTACATACAAGGGTATCTCAAGGATAGATTACTCGCAATGTTACAGCAAACAGTTATCGCCATTTTAAGGACATTGCACGAGAAATGCCGAGCTACATCGGCGTACTGCATCTCAGCCCAATCAAGGATGTTATGACTAAATCATATCAAAACTGCCACCTCTTTAATTGTTTGAATGAAAAAAAAACCTAGTACCGCTTCTACCTTTGTATGAATCACATCTATAATAAACCAAGCACTTACTACTTAGATATGCAGGGGATTATCGACTGTAGCACAAGTCAGAGAGGCCAATATTGAAAAAGAGCCTAGCCCTCCATATTAGGATTAACACTATCCAGCTAGCGTATCTTTAGTCGTACGCGAATGATCTTCGATGCCTGTGCAAATTTATTTCGAGATATGCAAACTTCGAAGACGCCTTCATTAGTTCCGGTGATCAACGTCCTTCCTTGATAGCCTCCCAAAAATTGGTCGCAAGTAACTGCAGAGTCTAGAGATGACAATTTTGATTAAGCGCTTCTAGGAAATCTGGCAATAGGTTCGAAACAAGCCCTTAGTCATTAACAGCATTCGGCATGTGGACATTCTTTTGTGTGCGAGCAAATTCTCGCTCCCGATGACACCATTCTGCACCAGAATTCGCAAGCCAACAAAACTTGGGAATTGTGTATCATAAAGGATTGTACGCCGTATTCATGTCCACAACTAGAATACTAGCGGTGACATCTTTCTAGATAAAGAATCAGTTGGGGTCTTGTCTCACCAATTGCATTTCGTATCTGCTATTTCTTGGTATTTATGACCATGTCCTATATCCCCGAACAATTTCAATATTGCTTCCCGAGAGATATAAGGGAAAATGATGAGCCTTCGTATATAAATAAGTCACACATCAGTGGGCACGTATTGGTTTCCTGACTCAATCATATCGTCTCTCATGTTGACAAAAGAATACACCCGGACTCTTTTATCATCACTACTGCCACTCAGGGGCAGACGAATATCTTGGAAAGAGCAACGCTTAGGTGCCTCTTGACTCAAGCGCTCATCGTTCAAGATGCTCCGAAATGACATTCATCTTTTTTTAGCTATCTCTATAGCACTCCCGTTTAGCCTTGCGCATAGTTCACGATTTGAGAGCTCGAAGAGCATTTGCGCTTCGAACAACCGAGAAGTGGTCAAAAATGGGAATGCTATCTGGCCTTTTCAAAAGTATCAGTCCTCCAATGCGACCCCTCCATATATGCAAATCAACGCTACAGGGGAGTCCAGAGCTCCGGGACTGATTTTCTTCAGACAAGAGAATGCGGCCTCCACAGCTGCCGTCGAGCAGGTCTCGCCTTTCATCATGACAGACGACAATGATTTGATCTGGTCTGGCCCTACGATTACTGCAACCAACTTTCGTCAGCAGCTTTTATACAACCAATCCATAATCACATACTGGGAAGGCACTGGCAATGCAGCAGACGCGGGCCTAGTGGGGCTGGGATACGGAAAAGTTCTACTTTACGATAACAAGTACGAACTCATTCAAACAATCTGTCTGCAGCTTAATCTGACCCAGCCAGACGGCATCGAGTCTGACTGCGAGGCTGATGTTCACGAATCTTACATTACCAATCGAAATTCGATTCTCGTTACAGCCTACAACGTCACGCAGACTGACGCCACCTCTATTGGCGGACCTGCGGATGCTTGGATATATGATCCCCTTGCCGTGGAGATTGATATCAAGACTGGAGAAATTCTGTTCCTCTGGAGTCCTTTGGCACACGTTCCCATCAATGCTACTCAGACTGCAATCGATGGTACAGGCGTTAATGCTTCGCAGCCATTTGATTGGTTTCATATGAATTCTATTCAATGGGACGATGGTAACTATCTCATCAATGCACGAAACACTTGGGCCTCATATTATGTCAATTCCCAGGGCGATGTCCTCTGGGAGATCAACCGTTTCAATGGCGGCACGTTTGGTAGTCTTCCGGAGAACATCTCATTTGTGAGTCATGCCCAACAGCTCAGCGGATGAAATCGTGCGTGGCTGACACCTTTCTTCAGTCCTGGCAGCATGACGCTCGAATCCAGCCTATTTCGTCCAACCAGTCTTTGATCACGTGGTTCGCGAACGACAATTCTGTGGAATCCACTAGTAATCCTTCCCAAGCCCTCGGTCTTCTCTTGACGCTACCACCAAACACTGAGCACCCACCACAAGTTGTCATTGATCTGTGGGACCATGCCAACCCGGTGTCAGCATATTCTCAGGGCGCAGTCTCTCGGCTCGACAACGGAAACTACATAGTCGGCTATGGTGCACAACCCTACATAAAGGAGTTTGGGCCAAAAGATACCAGCGATGATGACCTTCTTTGGTCTGCGCAGTTCGCAGCACCAAACCAAGGACAGAGCTACCGGGCCTACAAGCAAGAATGGCATGCAACTCCTGCCTCAAAACCCAACTTGACGGTATCAGAAGCTTCTACATCTGTAGACGATTTGACGAGCTGTGCGGGCCAGAACACCCTCCGTGGCTATGTGAGTTGGAATGGGGCTACGGATGTCACTTCATACATGGTTTATGTTTGGAAGAATGACTCAACTATAGAAGAGCTGGGGACAGTCGCAAGAATGGGGTTTGAAACCAAATTTTCGCTTCCAGCAGACAGTAAAGCAGTGCAAATTGGGGCGATCGAAGGAACGAGTAGCACTGTCGTACGGAAGTCCGATGTTGTCTACATTGCTTGATACAAAAATCGCAATGCATCCAGCAAGAATCCCTGAACTAGACTATGCCAACGATAATTTTCATGAAAATGGATAGTTTAGTATACATTCAATGTTCTCAAGAAATTCATGATGTTTTTGGATGTGGCCATTGCATCAACTTTGTATGTGTTCAAGGGTGGCGAGATTCGCTTGGATCATCTACAATACTATCCGTGGTTTACTCTACCGACAAATGTGTCCAGATGATTTGGGCACGCTATGAGACTCCTACTAGTCGAAATCCTCGTAGGTCTGATGTAGTACCGTCCGGTCGGAACAGCCTTGCTTTCAAGTCCTTGGGAGTTGTGCAGTCAACTTACACCCCTGTGTACAAATTCATGAACCCTCTCGTTGTTTCCATGAATACAGTGCACAATACCTTGGTAAATGAACTTCGATGGTCACAGATCATGCTTACATATTGGCCGGCATGATACGCAATGTCAAATGATGCATTATTTTGCCCTTGTTTGATGCCGACATGGAAAAAAAGACACGCAATAAGCTCATGTTCATTTTAATCTTTGATCCCTTTTCAGCTCCCGAAATTGAAATTCTTGAAAGCGTCGAATTTCAAAAGAACCATTTCATCGCTGCGGAAATCAAGCACAAACCCGACATATTATGTCAGCCCAGCTGCAACCATCATACCACCCTGCTATAATAATCAGCTTACGTCGTTGGACCAAAGGGTACGGAATTTCCGAGTAATTCCTACGAGATCTAGCCAGCCCTGTGACAGAGAGCAGGTGTCCCACCGTAGTTGCCAAAATAAAGACAAAAATAATCTTAGCAGCCAGTAGGTATGGTTTTTTGATTGCCAATGGTACGATCCCAGACGATATCCTTTGTTTTGAGATTCGTACTTTTCATCATAGTCATTGGTGTCTAGTCCCCAGATTGTCCCCAGATTGTCCCCAGATTGTCCCCAGATTGGTCCTACATGTGCATGTTGGGACACGGATGCGTCCCTCTTCCCCACAGACAGTCGAACGTGCAGCGCCAAGACCTGGTGTCGGGATGGAAAGGATGATGGGAGAAAGGCTAGTTAGTCAGTACCCTTTTTGTTCCCGCTGCTTGGACTACCTAAGTATCAGGAAGAAGGGGGTAATTGGTTCTCTTGCATCACTCTCTCCCGGTGTTCACCAGTCCTAGAAGGCAGTTGACGATAACGCTTATCTTCGAGATGCAGAGACAAGTGCTAATTGTGGTTTTATGTTCACATTCGGGCATTCTGTATTCGACGGTGGCCAGAACATATTCTGTGTAATCACAACTCCTTGACCGAAGGCAATCTAATCGCGTATACAATGCTCCTCCGCGGATTCAAGCATTTTCATAGTGCCCTATTCATCCTTGAAGTGCAGACAATCATAATGATTACCTTGATGTCGTTTACGCCCTCCACTTTTGACTCCCGAATATATCAAGAAAGTGGTTAGGCAATTATGAGCTTGATGGACTTAATGTCTGGGGCAAACAGACCTGCATATATATTTGACATCGACAAATCCTTCTTTCAAAATTTCTCTGTCAATCACCCACACCTGTCTAATTCCGGGCACTTCTATTGCATCTCAAGTCTGAGACTCGCGACTGAGACTATTCATAATGTCGATTTTAAAGATTTCGCCAAGCGTTGCTGTCGGAGTACATGTAATTCACGCTGCTGCAGCTGTCGACTATACTGGTTCGTAGCGCATTCTTCAGAGCAAAAAGTGCTACCTTTCAGCACAAAAACAGATTGCCAACACTGACTCGCCGACCAATTAGTTCTGGACAGCGCGGCCAATGTGCTCAATCTCAATATAGAGGTCAGCAACATGACGCATACCGTCACAGCCAATGACATCATTTATACGATTGCAGAGCAGTATGGTGCGGGTGCCTGCGATGTAGCCCGACTTAATGTGCTCGCTGATCCTGAGTATATTTACGCTGACGAAGTTCTGAGTATTCCTCTTCTGCCTACCTTTCCACACGGTAGCTCGTGCTTCCAGGTCAACAATACCGCAGCGCAGAGAACATGCATTATGGCAGGGCCTCACATCTACACAATCATGCCAGGGGACACAATCCAGAAGATCGCCAACCGGCGCTTTAACATCGCGACCGACTCTGTCCTCAACCAAACAGCCCAGACAGGCTACATCGCGAGGCTGAATCCTGGGATCTACGATGTCCTTGATGCTGGTGACACAGTGAAAATCCCGATTTGTGAGAACGGCGCATGCATAATATCGCAAAATTCTTTTTCCTGTGGCACTCTTTAATATATAACATTACAAATGGTCAGATTATGTCGCTTAACCATGGCTACAGCCCCTCAGCGGCTGGCGCGCCCTTGGGTGTTCTGTATGACTGTGTTATGTTGACTTGATTGTTATATGGGAGGAAGAAGATCTGGCAATACCAGCATTTGTATTAGCATGCTATAAGCTATAGCAGGATTTTAGGAGAATATCTGACATGAAAGACGCTGACGGTTCTGATCAAGTGAAACATTGACTGACCACAGTACAAGTTATGTAGAGCAACTTGATATGTGCTAGAGGATTGTCTGAGGAGACATTGAAAGAAGGATTGCCGATATCTTGGAACGCAAATGCGCAGCAGCTTATTTGACGGAAGCCGAATAAACTTATGTATTCGGATTTGGCTATGGCCACAAAATGGTTTCGAAGCCAAGATCCAAAATCCCTGCTTGTATGTTTGGGATGAATTATCGTGGCTGCTGCAAGCACGGAGGGATCGTGCTTGAAACAAAATAAAGCATCTTCTCGTTGAGGAGTGCGTTCCAAGATTGTGTATCAGTCGATAATAGTCACTGTTGCCTTCTCCGCGTGACCAGTCTTGAGTCGTCACTAATTCTAATTTGTCAAGATATTCGACGCATACTGAAAATTTGCTGTTAATCAGTGCGTAATTCGGAAAAGGAATGTTTACTAAACCCCCCCTGACTTAGCTTCTGTTTTGTAAAGCAAAAGTATAGAGAGTAGAGAGAATGTTAGGAATAGCAGGAGCAAGTAAGCCTCCATTGGAAATATTAACACATAATCGTCTCGTACGGATCAGTTGAGCTCGGTTGAGTGTAACAGCGGCAATTGCGGCAACTGAAGCCATTGCACAATCGTAACCGTGATATTGTATTAGTAAGTCTCTCTGCTATATTATTAAATGCAGATCAATATAACCATAACACATCAAAGTCTGTCTCATATCTTCTGCTTTTCTTCTTGCTCAATGGGTGGCCCGTGCTGCTATTAAAGTTCTGCACACAACAAATCACTAATAAATGAGGAGCAGAAAACAGTTGTAACAAGTCCAAAAATCTAGAAGCCTGTAGTATATTTATACAGTAAAAGCTAATGCTCCGTGCAGCCAGCACCTATATTCCCTAAAAAAGATATATGTACAACTTATTGGATGTAACCTTGAAAGACCTCCCTTTGACTTAGTACAGGGGCGTGCTGTAGGCGTCAAAGTCGTACATCCAGGTGTCAATCGAAGCCTGGTCGTAGACACACGAAGGCGAGGTGTTGTTATCGGTCCACATAGGGCGCAGAGGCCAGCGGCAGATAGAATTGATAGTGCCAGTGGTATTCAAGGTGTCGGGAGCAACAGCACCCTCAACCCACTCAATAACTGTCTCAAAGGTAGTCTGGGGCCATTGGCCGTTAGGCTGGGCGGTGTTAGTACCGCAATGGGCACCACCAGGAACCAGAAATAGACGGTAGAAGTCGTCCATAGCGGCAGTGCTAGCATTATAGCTCATATCGCCGAACATTACGGATCGGACTGATTCGTAGTAGTGGACCGAGGAGCCTGTAGGGATGGAATTATCCTGTTCACCGTGTACGTGAATAACCTTGGCACCGGCAGATTGCAGGCTGCTTAGGTCTGGTTGGGTCGTTTGCAGGGAATCACCATATCGTGTCTGGCCCTCAATCATAAGGTCGCGGAGCGTATCGTATGTATAGTTGTCCAATGTGCTGAGTGTGCTGGCGTCTTGCAGCTCGAGATAGCGCGCAACCCACTCACCTCCCAGGGAGCTGATGTCCAGGCCCCACGTATCGGAGGTCTCGTTGTAGGTTGTGGCAGCATCGGCAAAAGATGCACCAGGCTGGTAGCTAAGGTAGACAAATTTGCCGTTGGAGTCATAAAGACCGTTGAGGATAGTATTGGCCACCTCAATACCCTCAGCAGTAATGGTGCCGTTCTGTGCGGGGCTGGCAGCGCCAATAGTGATGCCGCCCATGACTTGAGCTGCTGTAGCATCGCACGAGTATGCCGTACCAAGAGTGCTGGAGACGTTGAAGTTGAGCTTGCACAGATCAGACCGGGAAATAACGCCATCGGCCTGTCCGTCTAAGCTGTCACAAGCAGCGATTGTGAGGTTCATAATAGCTTCTAGCTCGCAGGTCGGAGGGTAGTAGCCAATAGTTTGCTGAACCACATTACTAGTCAAATGGTTCACCTGTTGCTGGCCGTAGCGGATAGCAGGAGCGCCAATAACAGCACCATCGAATTGGTCGGCAAAGCGTTGGACCTGGCTCCATCCCTCACGACCACCCTCAGAGCAGCCGAGGTAGTACGAGTAGACAGTCTCGCTATCGGAAACGTTGTATATGCTCTTGGCCAACTGCTTTCCAATAGTAGCTAGCTCGTGGTGTGCTTGGTAGCCAAACATATAGACGGATTGCCAGTTGATAGTGTCATTCGCCAGGAGGAAGACGCTATCCCATTGGTTGTCGAAGGATCCGAATCCGCCATCAGTCTGACCTGAGACAGCACCGTTGATAATACCGGTGGGGATATAGGTACTACCAGAGTTGATAGCCAAACCACCTCCACCAGTGGAGAGGTAGCGATTCTGGAAGTCGTTGGGCGCGGGAATCCAATAGCTGATGTGGACGATATCGTTGGCGATGCCATTGTGAGAGTAGGCAAGTGTAACATTGCAGTAGTCGATTGTGGCAGCATTATACCAGTCCGATTCGGCTACCGATGAATTGGTCGTGATGGCAGTAGTTACAGACGATGGGTCGAGGGTGAGGCCAGGGAAAAAATCGCTGGCGGGCAGAGCAGCTTGAACATAGCTCACACTACAGATATCCTGCAGAGTAGCTGCCTGAACAGCTACTGCCGCGGTGGCTGCGAGGCCAAGCGAACGAGTGTGATGCATGGTGATTGCAATGAAGTGAATGGCTGAAGTGAGTTATGGAGGAAACTTTCGAAGACTGGGAAGAAAAACAAAGTGCAAGGCCATCAATCTATAGAATTTCGCAACATGGTATGAAAAACTATATTGATCCGCCCGCCGCGAACGGCGAATTACCCTTGTACGGCTTTGATAGAGGTGACGCCGAGAAGAGACTCGGCCAGGCCGACTCCAACGCCCGAGCCACCCCTGGTACATCAAATGTGACGGAGCTAATATGTTGTGGCTTTGTTAATGCAAACGTCACTGAGGGAGACTTGAAACATTTCCCAACAGCCAAGGTACGCAGTACTTGTACAAAAGATCCACAATAAGAGGAGATAAAAACAAAACAAAACCCTTAATATGGTGTCCCAGCAAAAGGGGCCTCCAGGCTGAATCACATGGTAGGCTCGATCCGTGCCACATACGTACTATGCACACGTAAACCCTCCTTAGAAGTGGACAACACTATGGAGAAAAATCTCGGTGCTAGAGTCGCGCCATGACGTGCTGGAGGCTGGCCCCTGAGGAGCTTCGGGGCTGGCTAGAGCCTGAGATTTTATCCTCCAGAACCTTGCCATCGCCTTGAGCGATTGGGCGACGAGGTACGGAATCTTCCGAGTCAATGCAGAAGATCTAGCCAGCTCATTGCACGTCGCCAGACAATGCTACGTAGCCTGCTCTTTAGACTCAACGCTAAAATTACAGTACAACTGTAGCATAGATCTGATCCTTGCTCTAGGCTTAATGACTCGTTCTCCATTTGATAACAGTTCATCAGTAATAAGAGATCGGGTGGCAAGTGTGAAAGAGTTGCCCATTGATTATTATCAAAGGGGTCCTATTACTATTGTTAACTGATTCAAGCAAAGAAAAGGGGAGAAACCTGCTACCTAGGAGAGCATAATTAGCTACTGTATATTTAGCTACTCATGAGCTCGTGGAGTATCTCCACAAGTGCAAAGAATCTTCAACGGGGATTGCCTGCCTTGAACGAGGCCCCGTGCGCCTTGGCCACCATCTACCAATGGGCTCGGAACGGCAAGCTCGCAGTAGGTTTGTTCGGCGGTTGTTTTGCTAGCCGTTACAGAAAAGCTTAACTTTGTCGTCATGGATGATTGCCTTTTTTACCATGGGCAGAGAAACGTGGCTTGTCGTCGTCTTGACTAAGGGCGTAGCGAATCTGATAGTACAAGAAACCAAGACGACGAGGGATCTAAGAAGCTAGGAATCCACTGGCGCATGCTCAGATTCGTCTGCGACATCTATCCCCCTCTTCTGTCAATTGTTGTTTGGGCGGCAGTCTCGTGAGAAAAAAAGAAAAAAAACTGCGAAAGGAGCGAAAGAGAGTCCCACCAACGCGTGATTGTAAACAGATAAAAGAGCAGAGTGTAGAGTACAAACTTGCATAACGCTTTGATGTCGTTAATTTTACCCAATCACTATGGGATATGCACAAGCATCCCCATAGTGACTTGGACGTTTTATATTTCAAGGCCCGATCCCATGGTAACTGGATACTCCATGCTAGAACCGCCCAGATTACAGATTAGTACTAGTGCCGAAGTCGAAGCTGAGCTTTCTTACTATGACTTTGACGTGCTGCCGAAACCAAGAGTCTGCACAGACTGGGGTACAATTATACGCAGGAGCAGCCTAACGATTGTTAGTTGAGATGACAACCAGTTTCGTTTCACCGTGAACAGATGTTTGTGCGGCAGGTGTATGATACTCATGACAATGGTGGCCTGTCCTCCCAGGCAGATCCTCCGAGGGTCAAAATTCAGCACGAAGGACTGATAGGACACACCTCTGCCGATGCTAAGGTGAAGAAGACACTTATTAATCCTTAGTGATGGAGTCACATCTTCTCTATGTCGGCCCGACGTTTCTCATCAGGGAGTAGAGTAGGGGAATAGCAGAATGGTTGGGAAACTACAAAGTTTTGCAATTACGAATCGGGAGAGTTGACCTAGACTACATGACCCTTCGCAGGGTCTATATAGCGATAACGGTGAATCTTACAAGTTTTCAAGTAATCCCATGATAACCGCTGGCTAAGTCGACTGCAAGACTGCGCTAAACCATCTATGCAAAGATATGATCTCACCAAAGGCTATATTACCAGTTGCTCAAGTTACATAGCGACATACTATCATTCTGTAGCATTGCAGTAGCCACTTTGTTCCCAGCTCTTTACATACTATCATCACAGTGTGAGTGGTGTACCCACCAGAGGCTTTAGCGACGTGTACTGAACGTCAAAGTTGAATATCTCAGCACCGCTTCTGTTTACCATGAACTCATATACTTCCGTCAAATTTCCTAGAGATTAGTTGATACTACAACCACCTCAATCGAAGAATTGATCATTGGACAAGATTGTATTTGCAACGCTCCATACACCCTGCTGAGAGATGTTGAGGAACACAAGAAATTACTGCAAACGAGAACTCGAGAAGGTGGTACAACGAGACATTCCCATGGAGTCTGCCTACATGCACTAGCATCAGGGACCCCATGCACTCTCTTGCTATAAAACTTCTCTGTTCATGCTTGGCGTATTATTCTTATGCTTCCAATGCAAGACATCCATTCTTTTGTCTTCCCCTTCACCACTCAGTTTTGACAGTCTATCTACATTTCTAGGGGCAAAAGCTTTGTGGGGTCCCACATAACCTTAATATCCCCAAAACCCCCATATATCGTAGCTCACCAATATATAAGTATGAAACATGTCTTCATAATCTTGAGAATCTAAATATCTTATCGTGATAAGATTATCATCAAGAGCCGGCCGCAAATATTTGTTGTCTTGAATTTGTTTTTAGTATTGAGGCGGATAGATTTGAAGATTTGCGGAGCTTCGAATCTCATGACCTTGGGTTTCTTGTCTCGGTTTGTCGGCTCAGGTGGCTACTCTGTCGTGAAAGCCGGTAATACCCCAGGAGAGATATCGTTGCAGCCAAGTCATGTCGATCCTTGTCAAGAGCCTTGGCAAGAAACGCCAGTCTATTTGAGAGACGATAAGGGACAATGAGTTCTCAAATTTCGTGCTCTAATCCCCGCGCGACTAAGAGAGTATAAGACTATATTAGAAGCTTGGGTCGATGAGAAGTCCAACTCTCCCATTGTTTCTATCATTCTGAGTTCTGCATTATGTGCACGCTCGACTTCTTCTCAAAGAATGACATGGAACCACTGGAGCCACCGCACTACTCGAAGTATTTTCCGGACTATCAGTGCCCTTAAGGCCTTGTACAGAATCAAGGTCGGCAATAGTGATGAGAAGACCAGACAGTTTGATTTTCGAGGAATATCCACTTCTTATTGCCAAAATATCTGAGTTTGGACAATCTGTTGCATTATCCTAAGGAAATTCGCGTGGTCTGCGGATTGTCAACAAGGAATATCATTATTAAATACCCCAAAGATTAAAGAAGGCATTACAGCCATAAATTAACTTTGACATCAACTCAGCCTTGCTGATGGAGATGTTCTCTTTCAAATTGCCTGTCACTCGAAAACAAAAGTTTTATCTTCATTTCAAGGATCCTCACAGATTGTTCTCCCAATCGAAGTCCATTACCCAGAATTCTAGAAAGTTTCATCACCACATTAGTAGCGAGAAGGCGTGACTAAGTTTATCAAACCTCCTAAGGGTCAGCAAAAAATGTGTACGGATTTGAGAAGTATAGTACTTTACATGTGTGATATTTATAAGTACATATACCGTACAGATTATAAGTTATACCCAAAATGGCTTAGTCTATCATAGAAGTTACAACATCTAAACCCTAGCCCTAAAGAGGCCCAGTATCCTGGCACTATACCCTCCAACCAGATCTTAATTCTACTTTATCCTACCTGTCAGGTCCACCCACCTTTGCTTGGCCTCTCTTGGCCGTTGCCCTCCCTTGGATTCTGCCAGATAAGGCTTTCACACAGACCAAATCAGTAAACTTCCTCTACTTCTCTAATTTCCAAGAAGGTTTGATCTGGATCAATTTATTCATATCATTCGATACTGTAATGATCCTTGCCTGTATCCCTGATACTGGAAGTCTCTGTAAATTGTATATTAGCAGATAAAGGAGGTATTACCTTCAGTTCACGTACTGAATAATATCAAGTACGTTTTGCTGTCTATACCGATTATCGATGCAATAGATTAATAGGGATTACCCTATCTATTCTTAAAGAGGTTTACTTATCTTAAGAACGATGCTTAGATTTATAACTGAAGACTATAAGGAAACTATCTAAACTAAAGTGCTGAACTTCTATCCTTATATCCTTCTATTACTCCTAGTGGTTACGATCTATCCTATAATCGCGTTACCGTAATCACCGTAATTCTGGTAATCTAATCACTCCGGTTACTATAACTTTAGTAATTAACCCTAACCCTTCTTATTAGTTATTCCTTGGTAAGGTTATATAAGAAATCCTATCGGTCCGTTAAGGTTCCGAGCTTATACCTTATTATATTAGCCTATTCCTATAACCTATATAAGGCTGGGTTATAATATTATCTCCCTTCTAGGGTCTTTATCCTTAAAGACTATTTCTTATTTCCGTAAGTAGTTCTGCCTAATATTCTTACTCTGGATTATACTTTCCTAATCCGGGATATCCTCGAATTCTTCTAATAGCCGTACTCGCCTAGCCGATACTATCGATCGCCTTGGCTACCTCGTTATACCTTATTCCTTCTATTCTTAATATAGCTTAGAGTACTAGATAATAAAAAGTTCGAAGCGTTGTTCGAACTACGTACGTTATAGATATTCCTATAATAGTTTAGGCGTCCCTTTATCTTCCCGTAAGTTTTTCTCTTTTACCTACTATTATTATATTATTTCTAACGTTTCCTAATTTCGCGGATTACCGCTAAGATAGACCGTTTAGAGGGGGAGGAGGTTACTACCGAGGAAGCTTTCCTATAGCTATAGCGGAAGCTTAATAAGGCGACTTCCCGTCTAATACGCTTATATTAATAAAAGCGGTCGTTATATAAGCGCGGGGAAAAGATAGTTTTTACCGGTCTGTAGTCCTTAGATAAGTTAGATAAGTATAAGCGCCGCGAATAGGAGGTTCGGGAGGCAGCGGCTCGTAAGGAGGAGGAGACTCGTTAGATACTAGAGGATATAACTATTCTAAATACCTAATCTTTAGGTGCTTTTAGTATTATAGATTAGTATACTACTGGTTTTAATCTTAGGGATACCTATATTGCCCTGCCTAGGTCTTAAGTTTTTAGCCTATTGCTAAGGTACGTATCCACCTATTTTCGCAAGTTATTTATATACTGATTTTCGTATTTAGTAATAAGTTTAGGGTAAATATTCTTTAGGGGTTCCTATAAGTTTTCCTGATTATCGTATCCTTTCTATTTAATAAGATACTATTTTCCTCGTCCTCGTTTCCTTAAGTCGAGTATTCGTTTAACTTTATATTAGTCTTACTCTACTTCGATTATTTTATCGTATACTAATTCTACGTTTACTAATACGGGTTCGAGTTTTAAGATATAGAAGTTATTATATAGCCGTATATATAGTAAGGCTAACTTATAGTTAACTGGTAATATTTATTATAAAATTTTATAGGGCCCTAGTTTCTTATAGTTAAGTTTATCGCTAAGCCGCTAAGTTTTAATATTTTTGCGAATAAGGTAGACCTTATCTCCCTTCTATAGGATTAGTCCTATAATCCTCTTCTTATTTACTTATACTATTATTAACTTTCTAATATCTTCGAGAATTTTCTTCGTCTCTTCTCGGATTTCTTTAAGTCTATCTGCATTTTACGTTATTATTTTAGCGCTTACGCCTGGAATCGGTTCGTGGTATACTATTGGGTTATATCCGTATATTAGGAAGAATAGTAACTATTCCGTAGTACTTATATCTGCGCTATTATATACGAATTATGCCATTGGTAACCATTCAACCTAATCGTTTTATTGGTAGTTGATATAGTATTGTTATAACCCACGACCTTGCAGGTCACAGGAACAGGCCAACGCAATATAGCATAAGATCGGAACCTCAACGGACCGACAGGATTTCTTATATAAGGTCGCGCACGGACCGAGTATAATATAATACAATAGGCCAATTAGGAATAAATTATTAGGATTATAAAGTAATCTAAGTAAGCCGGATTATAAGGATCGTAAGATAATCCAGAAGAGCTATAGGAATAACGGAAGGATATAAGGATAGGAGTTTAGCACTTTGATTTAGATAGTTTCCTTATAGTCTTTAGTTATAAATCTAAGTATCGTTCTTAAGATAAGTGAATCTCTTTAAGAATAGATAGGGTAATCCCTCTTAATCTATTATATCGATAATCGGTATAGATAGTAAAAGGTACTTAATATTATTCAGTACTGTTATTCAGTACTGTTATGACCCACGACCTTGCAGGTCACAGGAACAGGCCAACGCAACATGGCATGAGATCGGAACCTCAACGGACCGATAGGATTTCTTATGTAAGGCTACGCACGGACCAGGTATAACATAATCACACGGACCAATCAGAAATGGATCATTAGGATCATGAAATGATCCAAGTAAGCCGGATCATTAGGATCACGAGATGATCCAGAAGAACCACAGGAATAACGGAAGGATATAAGGACAGGAGTTCAGCACTTAATTTAGATAGTTTCCTTATAGTCTTTAGTTGTAAATCTAAGCATCGTTCTTAAGA